>JASFAT010000002.1:0-267209 GCA_031353405.1 Baronia brevicornis | reverse complement strand
CACGCCTGTCCAATGCGAATTGTTTTTTTTTACTCGACTTTGACTCTGTAGGCGGGGGGACTCCCGCTTATCCAATTAATCACAACATGAATTAGTGATGTGACAAATATCATATTTATAATCGACGTTACCAGAAGTATGACGACATATTTAAACACCTCTCACCTGAGCGACGCTTGTGTTCTGAACTTTCTGCTGATCCATTGCTTCGTCCACAATCACTCACGGTACAGAGAATTCTGGAATACGAAGACATACACAAGTTACATCACGGAATGTGAAAACTAAGCTCTGTTTTTAAAACAATGCAAAACAGTATTCCTCTCTCACGAAGAAACTCATAGCATACACACACAAAACTACAAGCAACACAAACACTAATATAAACTTTTGTTACTCCACTAAGTTATATATATATATATATATATATATATATATATATATATATATATATATATATATATATATATATATATATATATATATATATATATATATATATATATATATATATATGGGCCGCACAATGCAGCCGTACTGAAATGGAACTAGGCAGGCCATGTATGCTGCATGTCCAACTAAATGTGGACAAAGACCACCACAGACTGGGTCCCCAAGACCAAACCACCCCGCAGGATGAACTGAAACCCCACTACAGGGATTGGAAACATATAACAAAAAAATAGAAATCAGTGGAAAGAAGGAAGCAAGGCCTTTATCCTGCAGTGGGACAGTTCAGGCTAAAAATAAATAAAACGTATATATGTTTAATATGTGTGATGTGTATCTGTATAATTTTGTCTGTGTAATATTTATGGCGAATTGTGTAATTTTTGTCTGACCACACCAGTTTTAAGTTAGCAATCTACATTTTTGACATATACTGTAACAACAACTGTAACTCCCAAAACTTTTTGTACTGTGCTTTTGTTGTAAACACTTTAATACAAGTTATTTCACCAAATTGGCCGTATTATTGACACATAATTATTACGAAAGTCACTTCTGGTGACTACGACATATTATATTTTGTTTTATACGCTGTGTAATATTTTGGCCAACATGTTTTACAATTATTTGTTAACCTTGAGCTTATTTCTAAATAAATAAATACTTCACAAGGATTCCAAAAAAAAAATGTCATTCTTTTTTCTTTTTTTATTATAATAATTAAATTAAATAGTTAATTAATATATTTAAGATAAGACATATACAACTTAAGGTCCTGATATACGGGCAACACCTAGTTGGGGGTCCACAAACAACACAACCATGTATATGTACTATTACTATTAATGATAAATAAATAAAACAGATTTTCAATTTCGACCGTAATTGGAAATCAAAACGCAAAAAGTCAAATATAGTTACGGTTACATCGCCGAGCCAAGCAGTCGTCTTTTAATTTAACAGTATTAAAGTATCAAGTTTACGATGACCACTTAGCACGTGGCAGGGTCCCCCGCCCACGGAGTTAATGGTCGCGGATTCGATCCCCGCGTCGGAATAAATATATGTATGGCCACAAATATTTATTCCGATTCTGGTAACCTTGCCAATCCGCATTGGACAAGTGTGGTGGGTTAACGTCCGTTCCTCCAGAAAATGGGGAGGCCCGTACCCAGTAGTGGGACATATATGGGCTGTGAAAAAAGTTTACAAGAATCCAAACAATCGCATCAAAACTTATTATTTAAGCCATTGCTTGAAAAAATTGTCCCTCAAAATTGAGATACATTACCGCTATCCCCACGCTTTGAAAGCGCATTAGGAATTTAAAATTGCAAAAACACTTACTATTACTTATCACGTGGAATGTTGAATCACCAGCTGTGCGATCACACCAATCACCATAAGTTTTCCCACAACGGCACCGATCAACCAAAATTTGCCGGCTTTCATTCTACATTGTCCTATGCATTTAACTTTTTAATATTGGAACACAGCTAGAAATCAAAGAATAAAATCATTTATTCAATATTTATTGTACGCCAAAAGAGTAATGTAGATAATAAACATAGAAACAAGAAAAGCATCAAAGTGATAATATACAGAATAGAAGGTCTAATAGCTCCATGGTTACAAAGGAACAGTGTCGGATTAAACCAGTGCGGGGTCTGTATCAAATTCTATCAAGGGACCCTTGGTTCGCATTAGATTATCAAGTTTATACATATATATCGTCACGCCTGTTTCCCGTAGGGGTAGGCAAAGACCACAGATCTCCATCTGCTACAATCTCGGCATACTTTCCTTACTTCCTCCACACTCATCACTCTCCTCATGCAAGTCCGCCGGTTAAGAGTACTCTTGTTTTTATGGGATAGGAGGGCAAACGAGCAAACGTGTCACTTGCTGGAATCAATATACGCCGCCCTTAGGCATCTGCAACACCATAAGTATTACGGAAGTTGCCGGCCTTTAAGGTATACGTAGGCATATTTTATGGAGGTTCCAATGTCGTATCGGTTCGGAAATAACACTGAAAGTTGCCCGTTCCACAGGTGATGCGTGGAAAGTATTTTCGGGAAAAGAGCAACGTACTGGCTAGTTGTGCGCTAGTGTAATTCAGTGGCAAGAATTATTCTAAACAATTCCTCGGAGCACTCTCCATGAAGACACTATTTATTCTATGTTGAAATTGTACTTACCAATCTCATTAAACAGACATAAGGACTCTGCATTCTCTGAGACAATATACCTTTACAATTTCAAATCAATTTGTGGTATAGTTGACACCAATATCCTTTATATATAATAGTTACTAAAAAACTGTTACGATTTTGACATAATTACTTATTGATACATCTGACAGAATAATAAAATATTTATTTTTTAATAACTAGAAGTGTATTCAAATGTAAAAAGATTTATATTTTGGCCAAAAGCTTATCATGGCTAATGCCATTTTAAATGTACCACTTAAAAAAAATTACAAGCACCCTTGAATTCAGGCGCGGTGGACTTTTCCCACCAAATTACATCAGTGGCGTTATGTTTTTATTTCATTTTCATAATCTTATATTATTATCAGTTATATTGTTTAATTGTGGTGGCGTATTATGCAATATAGTTTGATTAAGGTGTATAAGTGAAGTGATATGAAATAAATGCGTGTATCGTAACTTTTTAAGTTGACTGAAAAAGTCTATAGAAGGTTTTTGGTAAAATTGCCACCATTTTATCAATGCGTAACGTGATGAGCTGACTTGTTACATTTCAAGAGATTGGATATTATTGTATATTACTTGACACTGGCATAATAGTTGTAACTAATTGCTATCAAAGAAAAGAAGAGGGCGTTACCTCAGTATATCTTGCTATAGGACGATTAGTCTGACATTCGACAGACAACGGTATAATTAAAAAAAACCTCAAAAATAAACTAGCTGGTGTTGTGTGTAATTAATTTCGTGCAAGGCGAAGGGACTGCTTTATGATATTGATAGACAATGAAGATACTTAGATACAAGTCGTCGAGTTAGTAAACTTAAATGGCAGTGGATTGGCGACATTTATAAAAAAAAAACTTGGAGAGTCGAGACCGCGTCTTGGCAAAAGATGCACAAGGCCTGAGGTACATTGAGCGATCTGCGCAGTACGGCTGTCTGAAATTGGATGAGAGGCTTCACTCATCCAACAGTCTTCATTCATTTATTTAAATTTGAACTCTAAAAGTTACTTTAAAACTTACTAAGAAAATCTATTGGCATCTGCTTAAAGTACCCAAAAATATGTATTTAAAAAAATAAAAACCAACGTTTGAAAAATACAATTTTATCTTCCTATACGTATTTTTTTCTACTCAAATAATTTAATAGGTAATTTTCCTAAAAAAAAGTTGGCAACACCATTCTAGCATAGGGAGCGTGCTAGCTAAAAATATAATTATTAGTAGGAAAACACAAATAAAAGTCAATGATAATTTTCATAGGTTTATTTATAATATAATTATGTTACTTCACACCACACGGTCGACAAATACACAAGCGTGAACCCACTATCTCTGAACATCCTTCCACCTGGAAATATTATACTACACCTGGATATATTACATCCAAAGCGGACTCTGATACTCGGCCCGAAGCACAGCGACTTGGATGAAGTTATGCAAACCAGATTCAGCCCATAAATTGCGAAATATTTTTATGACATATCAATACTCTTTTTTTTATTATATAATTATTACGTTTAATACTTTTTCATACATCTTTTATTTACAATTTAACTTAACTACAATATTTCTAACGAAAAACTACACGAATTTATGTTTTTTTGTTTATAAGTCTTAATCATTTTTTTTAGTCAATTTATTTTGATTTTTCTACGAAGAGTACAAAACTTATAAAAAAAATATGTAAAAAAATAAAACAATTTATAAAATCTTATTATTTTATAAATTTTGTGAGTGTGTGTATGAATTTGTATGAGTTTGGATTGATGGTTTAAATGATTTAACTTTAATTTAAACAATATTTTCAGTACTGGCATAGGTTTTAATGTAGATTTCGCATTTACAGTTCAATCCGTACACTTTCTATCTGATATATATTTCTTCTAATGGTATGTTGAAGACATCTCTTAAACCTTATTAAATGTTCTTCTTAATTGAAAAATTATTTTATTACTAAATCAAAAGCTGAAATACTTTTAATGTTAACAAAAAATACTTTAAATTATTTTTTTATTTTACCACCTTATTAACTCCATATTGCATAAGCTCATCCAAATTATAGTACAACTGAAAAATCTCCAGTTTACATCCAGAAATAAAACCAACCAAACAAAAATTAATTTATTAAAACTCAATATATTCATTATGTGCAAATTATTGCTTTGGGCACTAGAAGATTCTCTATATTAGCCCGATGTGATTGATTTTATTACTTCATGTTTGCCTTCAGATCATTCAGGTCTTCTTTCAGAGACAGTAGAATCACCTCCGCCATCTTAAACCAATCTTTAATTATACAATTGCAAAACGTGGACATAGCTGTTAGTGTATATTTATTTAATATACTGAGCAATATAAGACACATCACTTCGATTGGTAACTTAAATAAGTAATCAAAAAACAGAGGCATTGAGGATTCAAATATTTATTATAACCTAAAGCTAACCACCCTATAGCTATAAAAGCCAAAGAACAGTCAAGTGTGCATAGTGAAAAGAGTCTAAATCCATTCCGATATACATGATAGAACAAGGAGACGAATTGAAGGAAATAAGCAGAGACCCAATGTCACCGACATGGCTCTTTGGACAATTTCTCACCAATCATGGCAATGTGCTGGTCATGTTTGAAGGGATGACCGTCCTAGACAAATGCTGGACTGGAGATAGAATATTTTAGTAATTACATTGTAAGTCGCTTCCAGATTGATGAAATTGACTATGGCGATACAAACTAGGTAATGTATCTTGGGGGAAGGCCTATTAAATGTTGCTATAGGAACTACATATATATATCTACATATATATATATATATATATATATATATATATATATATATATATATATATATATATATATATATATATATGTATATGTATGTATGTATATGTATGTATATATATATATATATATATATATATATATATATATATATATATATATTGGTTGGCAACAAGTTATCCCACCGATACTCTAGAATCTAGAGTTTATATAAATACAAATATAGGAAAGCAGCTGAGATGCAGCTAAGCACCAATAACTGCCTAAGTCCACGTCAAGCTATCCACAATTGCACACATAGATCTAGCAGTACCACTGTCGTCTGTTACACAAGTACACTGGACTGGCTTCAGGGAAGTAACAGCTTTCTATTTATGCTTACATATAAAACGCCACTGTTGGGGTTGGTTGCTACTAATGAGTGTATGGAAGCAAAATGAGGTTTTCAACCTGACCCGATTCCTTTTGCTTTCAAAGAATACATATTCAACTTATAAACCTTTATTTTTGACATTTCATTTTGATTTAAAGGGGGAAAAAACAAAGACCTTTTTGTATATATGAATATACATACATATATACAATTAAAAACTAAAGCCAGTCATAACTGGACACAGGACGATGTAGCGCTGAAATGTTACTAGTGCATAATGTCTGGTTTTTCATTAATCCACCATTGAAGCGAGTGGAAGTCAAGGAATTTGGTCTCCGACTACAAATGCTTACCAAACGTAACGAACTAAGAAACTACTAAAAAGTCAAACTTACATTGGATATATAATTATAATGAATAATTGATAATATTCACCGACTTATGTGTAACTTGGCATGAAGTTGTTTTATATTATACAAATATTAGTTCATTTTAGTATGCCACAGCTACTATAAAAATGGGGTGTTGACTGTTTCACGGCTCTGTGTAGGGAAAAATCTATAGGTTAGGATCAGCAACATGCTAATGATTAATGTATATCTATAGCTATATAGTATAACTATAGACACTTTAAACACAGTTGATTTTGCCTACGTACACGCATCACGCCAACACATTGTGCGTTAGACGCTTCCTGGATGGACACAGCTTTGTGAGTCGCATCAGCGACATGCTCTAGTAATAGCATAATTTAATAAAACTGAATTTTGAAATTTCAAACTAATTGTAATTAGTTTGAAACTTCAAAATACAGTTTTGAATTTTCATTTCTGTCGGCAGTCCTCATGACTGCCTCCGGATTTTTTTTTGAGTAAATGATTATATCGATGTATATATAATAAATAAATATAGCTTAATATAGCTAGAAGTATTGGAAAATTGTATTTTTTTTATTTCAACTAAAATTTCACAATTACTATTAATAAATTGCCTTTTAATTCGACTTAGCTACAAAATGCAACTCTATCCACGTGGATTATGAACAAGTGACGTAATACATGTTCTGTCATGGCGTCTTCCGTCACGTGACTGCAGTGATATAATCACGCTCGGGTCACGTGACGTCGATGATTTCGATTATTCTATTAACACTAGATGTCCCAAGAAGTCATTTTGTGTGCTTTTTAAATTTATTTAGAGAAAAAACTATATACTGATGCAATTAGTTGTATGTTGAGACAGCATACACTGAGCAGAAATTTTATCATTATTGATATATTTTTTTCAATAAATAAAAAAGTCAAAAGTATTTTGCTTGGCAATCTAGTGTAAAATAATAAAAATCCTTAAATATAAAGAAAAATATTTTATTTTTTAAGATTTCTACTGCCAAGTATACCATACTGTGGGAATTCTTTCTCTTCTCTTTTTATTTGAATACAGTCAACACCCGTATAGCCGAAGTTGGTCCTGCGTGCTTACATAACAGACACCAGTATACAGTACACACAGTCAGTAGTAGGAGGTGGCAGATCAGTAACCATAGTGATCTCCGTTGGCATCCTCTGGATTGTATTTGTTCTCGTCCTCGCTGGGCTCCTGCTTGATCTGCATATCCAGCGGAGGCAGGCTGAACTCTGGATAGTCTGCGCCACATTATAAACAAGTTGTAATAACGAGCACCGTATTTTCTATATATTAAATTTTATTTTATTATATTATTATTTCGGACCCTAAGAACTTTAAAATGTAATATGAAACAAATAATATAAAAATAAACTTAGAGTAAATTAAATTAATGAATTAAATTTAATTAATGAATTAATATTTTAAAAAACAACAAGTTTTAAAATAATGTATTTGAACTCGAGTGGAGACTAAAAAGTATTTTATTAGAGATTGAAAATTTGAACAAGATGTATAAATTTATCGATACCTCCAAAGAATACTACGCCAAGACGAAAATCGTAGGTTTAGAGGAGGAGCATGTAAAGAAAAATGTCGATATTTGCTATATGTTATAATTAAAGCTACTTTAATGAAATTTACAGGTTGAGTAGTTCAATTATGGTTAGTTAAAACTGGATAATTTTATTGTATTATATATTTATATGATCGTTTTCAATTAAAACTTAGTGAGGTATTCAACAGAGAGGGGGGGGTAGGGAGAGAAAGAGACGGGGTTATGGGGAGGTGGAGAGGGGGAGAGGGGGAGAGGGGGGGGGGTGTTGGGCCTCCAGAAGTCAACCGCTCACCGTACGAAGCGCGGTAGCTAAGCTACCACTTAGACGCCGGTTTTCTGCGGGATTGTGGTACTTCCCCGGGCGAGCCGGCCCATTCATGCTACAGGCAAATATTACGCCATTCTTGACAAAGCATTCGTCTGCAGCGTGGCTCTACCACTAGTAAGTTTTGAGAACATAATATTAAGACATTCATGAGTGGAAATTAAAACAGAAAATATCGAAAAATTAAGTTGGCGTAGTATTCCTTGGAGGAATCGATATATAGAGTGTTGACTAATAATAATGGTAAGAATTTTGAACTCACCGTCCATGGGCTCCTCCTTGACCTTGATGTCCTCCGGTTTGATCTTGTGCTCCTTGCGCTCCTTGTCGCGGCGCGAGCGCTTCTTGTCGCGGTCGCGGTCACGGTCGCGCTCCTTGTCGCGGTCGCGCCTCTCGCGGCGACGCTCCGAGCGCGAACGCGACCGCCGCCTACGTCTATAAGGAGAGAAAGTGGAGTGGAGTTTTTACAATTTTGCTCTCACTAAAAACTATGAATATAATAATAATAATCTTTATTTCAGACAATTTTTTTTTGGTCCATACATTTCACATTTTATCATTTTTGTGTAAGCAATTATGTACACGTTAAAAATTATGGTAGTAAATCATTTACATTGAAGCCGATTTAGCTGTATCATATCAAGGCGCGAGTTGAATCTAGCAACAATGGTTTTCATTATACAGTTAGAGCTATCTCGTATTCTGTGAAGCAACGAGGCTGTTCGTTTTCGCAAAATGGCATACAATATCGACGACAGAAAATGTATTTGCTGTAATTACAAAATGACGTATTTTGTTTTTGTACACCATTCGAATCGGAAAAACGAAACTGCGTCGAATGGTCTCTTTCGTCTCGTTTTTTAAAAGAATTAACAAAGGACCTGAGAGACCATTCACTTACGACGAAGTATTTTTCTCATTCAAATGGTGTATAAAAACAAAATACGTCATTTTGTTATTACAGCATACACGTTTTCTGTTAAACCAAAATATGACATTTTCTCTTTACAGAAAACACGTTTTTGGTCGTCGAAATGTATATTATACATTGAAAGAGTCATTAAATTAATATTCTTTATGAAACAATAGCACAAAAGAAAATTTAAATCTTCATGACAAGTATATAGCAAAGATGTACATGTTTTGCTTTAGAATGTCATTTTAAATATCATTATTGTTGAATCTCCACTCAGCCTCACAGTTCCACCGTGGGACTACGCGCCACAGGAATAGGTTCCATCGCCATCACTTGGATGGCTGGCCGTCGACTACCGTGTGATCTAGACGCAGCTTTCTGCCACGAAATGGTGAAAATGTGGAACCTGCGTGTATTCCCACGTGAATATTTGATTGAATTATAACGGCACTTAAGAGACGAGCGTATGTGTTCACAAAAGGCCGGCAAAGCATTTGAGACGCCTCCTGCGTTGCGGATGTCTATGTTGTGATAATTCACCACCAGCTAACTGTCAAGTTCCTTTACAATAATAATGCTAAATTAATTTTTCACGTAACCAAAACTCGTGTTAGTAGATTACTTATCCTAGGTTGATAAATAAAAATAAAAAAAACACATACCGTACGAAGCGCAGTAGCTCAGCTGCCGCGCTTCGTACGGTGAGCGGCTGAATTCTGGAGACTCAACACCCTCCCCCCCTTCCCCCTTCCTCCCCCTCCCACTCCCATAATGTCGCTTTTCTTTAAGGTCGGCAACGCTTCCGCACTGCCTATGGCACTGCGGATATCTGTGGGCGGCGTTGATTGCTTTCCGTCAGGTGACACGCCTGCTCGTATGCCTTCCTATCACATGAAAAAAAATTAAAAGTCCTGTCTGTTCTTTACACATCACATATCCTTTGTCTGTTCTGCTATAAAAACAATATCTAGTAATTCGATACTCACTTCTCCGGATCTTCTTCTCTCGGACGTTCCCTCTCCCTCTCGCGTCTCCGCGGCTTGGATGGAGATGCGGAACGCCGACGAGACCGCGAACGGCTTCGACGGCGGGTGCCTACAATAACAGATAGAGTTTTATCATTTCTAGTACAGGGTGGCCGGTGACAGAATTAGGTGTTCAAACATAAATAATATATATATATATATATATATATATATATATATATATATATATATATATATATATATATATGTATATAATTCAATAACTTTTACAAAGAAGCGAAGTGCGCATTTTAATTTTTTTTAATTATTTTGTCCGAATCTTGTCTGCGCCACTCGCTGAAGTAGTGATGCTAGGATGCCGCTAACCTCGCGGACGATATTTTTTTTAAGCGCCGAGATGGTCGCCGAGTTTGTTTTATAGATTACATTCGCGGTGCCCCACAGAAGAAAGTCAACAGGGATGAGATACATCGACCTACGAGGCCAGGGGATATCGCCGAAACGGCTTATTAATTTGTATGGGTGACATGAGCGGTAGCAGGTTTTCTGACTTTGTGGTATAGTAGCAAGAATGGGTCAGGTCATCAGGGAACACCAATTTTCTGTTATTTATTGGTACCGTATGCTTGATTGCTTATCCTGAGTGCTTATAAATAATCAATGCCCGTCACTTCCATAAAACAAATAAAAATTGAAGTGCAATACAAGTAATATAAAAATAATTTAGATCAATTCCTGCTTAATGTTTTTTCCAGCGATCTACACGCTTCACCACTGACGGTATTTATTTCTTAATTTATATCCTGTTAAATACCTTATATAAGATAATTCTTTTTCCCACAAATGAAACTAAAATTATATTTAATTACAGAATTAATATTTGAAAAACTATTAACATCAAGTATTTTATTAACGATTGAAAAAATATATAGGCAGTGTGTAAACTAATAGGAATTGAAAAAAATAAATTGTACTGACGGTCGGGCGCGCGGTCGTGTCGCACGCGCTCCTCGCGGTCGCGGTCTCGGTCGCGGTCGCGGTCGCGCTGCTCGAGCCGGTAGCGCTCGCGCTCGCGCTCGTTGTCCTCGCGGCCCGAGTGCTTGATGTTGACGTCCGCACCCCCGCGCCGCGTGCCTCCCAATCCCCCGCCTGTAAATTATACGTCCATTACCTCTTGGGGAACTGCATAATTTCTTAGAACCTGAGAACACTTGGAACATATAGAATTACTAAACAGCACAAAAAACACGTGATAATAAGAAAATCGTTAGCTGGCTGCCGAATTTGAATGAGAAGTATACGGAGAGGATGCTCTTTAAAAAGATAAATTCATTTAATATCACAACATGTTTATAGACACATACACACAATGTGTATACATAGAGGTTTATATCTATAATCTATAATAATTTATTATTTAACTTAATTTATATTTTATTATCAGAAGTGTAATTTTTTTATTCTTTTCCCTTACATTTTTTGTATTTGTGTTCTTACATTGTATTATTAAGGGACGGGCCTAGTTTCTCAAAACACAAGGAATGTGGACATATCTAGACTCTTGTAATATAAGTAAAATTTTGAAAATAATGATATTATTATTATAATATAACTTTGATTATTAATGGAGTCAGGCGTTACTTTGCGGAAATCCATCACTATATGGACAGTCAAAAGTTCTACTTAGCTTGTCGCGGATCTTAGCTAAGTAGAACTTTTGACTGTCCATATATAACTTTGAGATCATGACCTCTTTAACAGTGAAGAGATCAATGACTTCTTTACTAATTTTGCACAGAGGTGCTTTTCTGTAAGGCAAATGTGACAGCAAAGCAATGTGTGAATATGATTATTTAATTTAAACTAGGTCGCGCTAATAATTTAAACTATAATGGTCTAAAAAATGGAACGATGACATTCCGTAAAGAAACAACATCCGCGAAAGCCATCTATAGTGGCGCATCGTGCCTATGAGGTCAAAACAGCACACATCGTGAAATAAAGATTATCCAAACTAAAGAAAACTAAATGTAGGAACAATCTTAATTTATTTAATAGTGTCGTCAACTTCCCGGTATGCAGTGTATCCTGCTATCAACACACGAGACAGTTGTGACTAGTTTCAGATGAAGATAAAGGGATATATTGTCACAGAATAGTGTCACTACGATGTTTATATGGTTTCCACCAAAGTTGAAGGACACGTGAGCCATTGAGCCATTCATCCTTTTTAAAAAATAGGGCTAAAGTAATTAACAGAGCACAGAATCTCACCGAGTCGTCGCGGAAGCCAGCCCTTCACGGTCCTTGCCCTCTCGACGTCCACTAGCACACGTTTACCGTCGATTTTCTTCCCGTCAGCGTGTTTGTAGGCAGCTGCAAGTCAAGCCGTTGGGTGAGTCGGAGATAGTTATGCGCGCGCGGGACGGTCATTACCAGCTAGTATTGCCGTGAAACTTCGTTTCGAATTATTTTGTTTTTTTTTTTGGAATATTTATTTGACTTCAAAAGTGTTTAGTTTTTATTGAAATCATGCATTTTGATTGCACAAAGGAAAAAGGTTAGTTCTGTTTGATACTATAACCCTCTTATAAATGCGAAATGTGTTATAACAATTTTGAGGATATTGCCAAGTGAGAATGAAAAGAGAAGGAATACCATTCACATCATCAACCACAACTCTATCTTTCCTATTTAACTTTAAAAAAATTGTAAGAAATAATACATTTTAAACTCAAAAATCTTTACAGGCAAAATATATTACGTAAGTAAAACATATTACATTTTTATATATAAAAAGGTGCTAGAGATTTTTATTTTTAAAATTATTTTTTTTTAATTAATCAATAAAAACACATCTCTGATCGAGAAAAAAACTTGCAGTTATTAGTTTTAATTTTTTTTTTATACTGATACACAAAGCAGAATTAATATTATAAACATTATTTTCAAGTCGCTCAGTGGTTTAGACAACCAGGAATATTTATTTTTGTAATTTAAAAATTAATATTGGTGAGAGCTGGCATATACAAAAACAATTTTACTATAACCGTCAGCCGCGCGCGATATTTCTTTATATAAACTTTACTTGAACTATTTGAATCGAACAATCTTAATTTGTATATTATTATATTTTAAAATATAAATAAACTACTCATATTTTATAAACGGATTTAGTTCTATATCAAAACATAGTCCAAATAAAATCAAACATTTAATTGGGTTTATTTTTTTGGGTTTATTTATTCTGGCTGTCAATATTTAGAAATGAAAAAATAATAACAAAAATATGCCCAATCAAATACATTTATCTAAAATTAACAACAAATAAACAGACAAGTTTCATTTTCACAATAACGAATATGTTCTGAAGATAATCGTTAATGTAAGAATAACTCAATTTTTGAAGAAGTGGCATAGATTCTTTTATATTTACAGATCTGGTAGATTATTTTTTTTTTTTTGGACAGAAAAATATAGGAGAATCTATGGTTTTTGTACAAAAATTGTATATATACCTACTTTGTGATACCTACCGACCGAGCCGAGAGACGACGTATTGGGAGTTATAGTAATAGTATAAATTGACACATACCTACCGTGGCTTACTTACTTTGAATTTACCCAAAATTAATCCAAGATCCGGCTTATTTTTTTTACTTACACTGCACGGTAAAAATTACTTACATTTTTTTTTAAAGTATTTTTTTCCCGAAGATACAAAAACCACGACGAGGCGTTATACCTCTTACCTGGTGCGCCTTTCTACTTACGCTTTCCATGCGCATATTTTGAAAAAAAAAATTAAACAAAACATACTTTTGTCACACATAGATAGACGCTTCATATAGTATTACAGGGTGTTCGATAACTACTATTTTTAACGGATTTTTATTTTTAAATTTCAAAAGTTGTATGTTGGCATCTTACCACATACAAACCTATTGAATTGAGTGGCCGGTTATCTCGTGAGTTTGTGTGGAAGGGTCTTTACGGCTGGGTCTGTGGTGTGAAAATAGAAAAACCACTAATTAATCATACATCACACGACTGCCTGTACGTGGGGACGAGACGTTTTGAACTGGCGACCTTATTGGAGGAGAACCGTATCGAAAAAGTTAAAGTATTTAATAATAAATGCAATAAAGATATTTAAAACGATATGATATCAAAGAAATTCGAACGTCGTGAAATATTTTTAAAGACATTTTGAAATTCATTATAAAAACAATACATTGTATTATACAATAATATATTGTAACACACTACATTGTATTATACAATAATATATTGTAACCATAAAATATACTCTATTTCTTTAGAATTTGCTATAATAATATAAGTTTTATATACAAAGCAGTGCCGTAAATAAAAATAATTAGATAATATCTAAAAACAGTTTCACTTAGTGGATTTAGTCGACGGATTTAGACCGTCGATATAGTAATTCGGATTATTTTTCGAAAAAAAAAATATTCTAAAGAAACAGAGTATACTACATTGTGGTAGTTATAAACGATCCATTTAAAATCACTAAAATACTACAAAATAATTATACACTATTCTGGATTGAATTATTCATGTTTTGGGGTGCTTATAAAATATTATAAATCCCCTCCAAAAAGGTTTTAATAACTTCGAAAGAAACGTGTCAAAACTATTCAAAAAAAAAATAAAGATTTATTTGCCATGTTAAAACAGTCAACTTAGATATAATGGTATGTTGTGAAATATTTACGGTTACATAAGATAAATATATAAAGTATAATTGTTACAATATAAATATAATATACTAACAAAAACAACTATAAGGAGAAGGGTGCATTATATGATATATGGGATGCGGATCTAAGCAAATGAATTCAAATTCTTAGATCCGCGAGTTTGAAAAAGTGTGATATACACCTAGTGGTTCTCTGCTCTAAAGTAAAATGGCTTACCTCATGCTTGACAGATTAGTGTTCTTTTAAGGTAGACTTTCTGAACACATGGAAAGAACATAGGTTAGCCCTATTCTATGCCGAGAACCACACAATAAATGGGCTATCTGACACTTTATAATAAGTGAAGTTTCAATTAAAAAAAACCGTTCACTGTGAAGTGTGAACAAGGAGCGGATGTAAAAATGTATAAGAGTCATTTTAAATTAAAGTGTATACATATATACAAATAAAATATTAGATAGATAGATACATTTTTTATTGTACACCAAAAACAAACTTATTGTAATATTTATATACAAATGGCGGTCTTATCGCTAATAGCGATTTCTTCCAGACAACCGTAGGATGGACACAATGTTAAAAAGATAATTTGATGTAGGTTGGTGATACATTATAGTTATGATGATAGAAAAGAAAGAAAATATATATTAATAACAAATATTATAGCCATATTCAAATATATAAGTATATACGTACATACACACTCACATATACATATATACACACATAAATATGGGTTAACCGTAAATAATAAATGAAAAAATAAAAAGATACAAAGATATTTATAAAGATAGGTAGTGATTTTTGATTGAAATTGGGAGAGACTTCGCTTGTCTCACCTCCAGCGGTAACATATTCCATAACGGAACAGCTTGTACTGTGAATATTATATATTTAATAAATATATCATATATTTAATAAATTTTTGTTATATAATGGGTGGCCCGTTGCAGAATTAGGTTTTCAACCTTAACTACTATTTTCAAACAATGAATAGTCAATCTACAAGGTAATATAAATATGGTCGAATATTCCTTGTTTGAAAGTAGCACGTAAGGTAGAAAATCTAAACCTGCCACCGACCTTTACATTCAGTCTTAATTTTGAAAAAAATTATATATCACATCTAACCATAATATCACAGCTCTACATGAAGCATGGCAATTGAAATGTTTACACGAAAAGTAAAACCATTTTTTTTAAAGTAAATCAAATTTTGTCTCATTTAATAAAGTTTAAGCATTTTCCTATTGTAATTGTCTAGTATGGGGGATTTTAAGTATAATATCATAAAATTGAAATTGTGTGTTCATTACAGAGGAATGCGGTGGCTTGTGACAGTGTGATCTTCCACAAGAACAAATTCATAACGAAATCTAAACAATCTAAGATGTTTAGCAACCAACATTTATCTCGAATTTAGTCTATATATATAATAAATATACCAATTCATCTCAGACCAAGCACAAAAGATATAATAATCACAAATGTGGTCCATTTATTTCATGTAACTTCTAAATTTTAAAACATAAGATCCTCAGCCCCGAGACTTAAAAATCGAAGAATTCTGAAGAATGAAATAATCGAAGATGGCAACATAAACAGAAAATATAAGCACATGGACTCCATTGGCTAGGTCTCCTGAAGAGGATGGAAGAAAGCTTTGCCAAAGCACATTCATGGGAATACTGTTTAATCCTCATCAAGTCACTGGTGCAATGCGGTGATCACATATTTAAATGAGATTCAAGTGGCAAGGAACCACATAAGACTGTGACCATGTAAATTTTTTTCTAGTTGGGTAGGCAAAAAGTACCTTTATACCCGATACATCTCAATCGAAAAAAAAAACAAGTCAGCTTATCAAGTTATGGTCTTGATAAAATGGTGGCCATTTTACCAAAATCTTCTATGGACTTTTTATACACTTTAATCAAACTATATTGCATAATTCCCCACCACAATCAAACAATATAACTGATAATGATATAAAATTATGAAAATGAAATAAAAACACAACGTCACTGATGTAAATTTGCGGGAAAAGTCCTATCCGCCATTATAAAGATGATTTTTTATTCTTGTTTTTTAATTTATCCAACAAGGGGTCACTGGTTACTATGACATTCTGCCTTTTTGGACAATTTGAATAAGAGGTTTCTTGGCGTATCAGTTTTAATAATGGTATAAACCGGGAATGCTAAAATTAGTTATTATAATCAAAGATATTCTTCATTTTGAGATGAAATTCACAGGACTATAAATTTATCTATGACTCTTCTAATTTAATATATGACATGAATTACTGAAGGTACTATATAATGTTTAGGTTTTTTGATTTTCCCGACACAAAAAACCAATGTTATACTCAAAAAGTTTAGTTTATTTTTTTTGTATCAGACAGGAAGGCAAACGAGCAAGCTTGTCACCTGATGTAAAGCAATCAAGCCAGCCATAGACTACGGCAGTGCCATAGGCATTGCAGAAGCGTTGCCGGCATTTAATTTAGGTTGATTTGAGTACAGACACAAGCCACCCCACTCCTCAATATGTAGATCGAGTGAGGTCAAACTTCCACATACTTACAGTGCATGTCACGCTCATGTTCGTACTCGATGAAAGCATACCCGCGAGGCTTATCATTCTCCTTATTATAAACCATTTGGATCTGAAACAAGTAATGTTCATTAAATATATGTGGTAGATGGTAGATGTGTGACAGGCTGGTTTCCACAACTTAATGTCATCATGCGCCTATTTTGCGTGTTGTCAGAATGAATAGCTCCTATTCTATCCACCACAGCTCCTCAAAGTACTGCTGCAGCCTCTTCGGTCTACCTACAGCATCTTCAAAGGAGCCGGGTGCACCCAGGTATCAACTCATAATATATGTGGTGTCAATGTGATTACTATAAGCTTTTTTTGCTGGTCTGCAGCTAGCCTTTTCAAACACGCAGACTGTTCTTCTTTACATGATGGTAAACAACCATTGCAGCTTTTCAACATTTGCAGTAATAAAGACACTGGAAATGCATTGCCTTTTTAGGGTAAGGATATTCTTCAGAATATTTAATGGTAGAAGATAGAAATAATAGGTGAGAAGGAAATAACAGAAGGAAAGAAAAGGAATTGAAATTTCTGCCAAGTTGCACGTTCTTGGTAAATTAAGGTGCTCCACTCCAGCATTCTTCTATTTAAACATTCAGTAGTCCTTACGAATTTCATCATCTCATTGCTGCTAGTTGCTGGCAACTCAAAATGGAAATTGTTATATATGGATGTGTGGACATGACATAACCAGAATGAAAGGATTTTATTACAAAACTTACTTTTTTGATAGCTCCATAACCTTCAAACTCTCTCCGAAGTTTTGATTCTGATGTGTCATAATTCTGAAAACGACAAAAAACATTAAATTTTTCACTATAACCTGAGTTTCGCTTTATGGTGATGAAACCTCATCCATTTAGCTGCTTTAAGCGTGATTACAAACTCTTACGATTATGGCTATTCATTTAATAGCCTAAGTTGTTTAATCAGAATCCAGATGTCTGGCTAATCACATTGGAAGAAGAGGTTAATTTCAATTCCTCTAGAAATGGGGAGGTCCCATACATATAATATACAACATGGAAAAGAACTACTAGTGATTAATACTGGTAAAGCTATGCTGCAGATGAATACTTTGTCAAGAATGGCATATTATTTGTTTGAAGCATGAATGAAGTGTCCTTAACCGGTGCTTTGCTTGTATGAGGAGAGTGATGAGTGTGAATAAAGCAATGTGTGCTGAGATTGTAGCAGTTGGAGATATGTGGTCTCTTCCTACCCCAACAGGGAACAGGTGTGGTGATATGTGTAAATTTTGTGTCTTTTTACTTACAATGCGTGCAATGAACAATGTTTTGTAAGGATCAGTTGTCGCATTAGGATTGGCAGCAGGGTCCCACAATGCAATCTCCTGTTCTAATCTGTATGCGGTTTGTTCTGCGCGTTCACGCCGTCTTCTCTCTAACCGCTCCTCGCGAGTTTCAACTCTTGTCGGTGGTGGAGTCTCCGATGGGTGCTGTCAACAAATTATACACTTATTTCTTATAAAAATAAAAGCCTTTTAATTCTTGTGTTAAAAACAATTATGTACAGATAAACAAAATATTATCAAGCTGAATTTTTATCAAGAATCCCTTTGCAGGTGAAGGCCTCCTCCAAGCATATCCTTGGAGGAGGGCAATTGCTCTCTGGAGCAAGCTATTGGATACCAGTTTGAGCCAACTATTTTGAATGACAATTTTGTTATATGGAGCATATATGTTCACATGTTATTACTTATAGATCTCTGTATTCTTATTCTAGAGATACAATTCAAAGATAATTAGTCTTTTTCTTAAGAAACTCCAAAACTATATCATAAACACCACAGTTATAACTCTTAAAATTAAAATTTTACAATACAGAGCTGCAGGTTAAATTCGTATACAAATTTTTAACAAAAATCTTTTTCATAGTTTTCAAAACAATTAGCAATTTTGTCATAAATATTCCAGTTTGTTGAGTGAATCACCACCCTTGCACAGAAAATTCACTTAATAATAGTATCTTTGCTACTAATGGATGGATATATATATATATATATATATATATATATATATATATATATATATATATATATATATATATATATATATATAGATATATATATATAGATATATATATATATAGATATATATATATATATATATATATATATATATATAACATGTTAGCTTGTATATTTTTTTGATTGATTTTTTTAGATTGATTGATCTTAAAGGTTCATTGGCTCAACTATATTAGTAACTTACTTCTATATTAATGAAAAAACAATAGCGAAGTTGGTAAGCATGAGGTTTGTAATTTGACTAAGACTAGTGCAATTTTTTATGCGATAGTAAGGCAAACGATGGAACCTGATGGAACGCCGCCCATTAACATCCGCAGTGCCATAGGCAGTGCAGAAGCGAGTGGAAATGGGGAGAAGGGTTGGACGAAGCGCAGTAAAGCTAAGCTACCACTCAGACGCCGGTTTTCTGCGGGAGTGTGGTACTTCCCCGGGCGAGCCGGCCCATTACTTATAAACATTCAATTTTTCCAAGAAAAGAAATAAAAAATTCTACCTTAAATACATGAAACAAACATATTCCAAACGTAAAAATTTAATTAATTTTTCATAACGCGTTTTAACTAAAGTATAAAAAATACTCAATCAACTGAAACAACAAGCGCAACCCTCAAAACTAACCTCAAAAACATTGAGAAAAGCGCCAACACCATCATAGCCTTTTTGTTTCTTTTCGTGAGGAAGCTTCGCAGCCGGAGGTAGATATGGAATAGGATCCCTCGCCGCAAACAATGCAAGCAAGTTAGGAGGCAAAAACTGCGTCATTCTGCATTAATCACTACGCCACATATAGCTTTGTATTTAAAATCCCATTGCTTGTTTTGTTTGATATATCACTGATAAAATATATGCTTTTTTATTGTTTTTAAATTGATACATCCAGTTTAACTTATTTTTAACAGGAATAATTTTAGTTTTAACTGAAAGTAATAACAAAATTTTCACTGTCTAGCCTTGTTTTTTATAGGTTTTGTCCGCCATTACATAGATGGTATTAGGGGCACAGAAAAGTATCGATACTTTGTGGTATCGAAAACTTTGCCTTTCGATTGCAATACTTTTAAACTCGATACTTTGTATCAGATACTTTTATTCAATGAGTACTTTTTGACAGATATGGTATCGAAACTGTCAAAAAGTACTCATTGAAAGACTTCTAGGGGTTTAATAATTAAAGTGGCACTTTTAGGGAAGTATTAACCCTTGGATAACCCCATCTAGCCAATTACATTCTACTTCAACAGACTTTTATTTAAAAGTAATAATGTGAAGATATGAAAGCTGCTTTCCCAATATGAAACAAGTTGACACGAGAATATTTATCGATTCCTGCAACGTCAATGCTCTCACAACGGTAATTTTATAAGGCAGAAAATACCATAACGAAAACGCTAAATTGGTTATCGCCAAAATATCTTGACGACCGATTGGCTCAGTGGCGGGACCCCCTGCCCACGGAGTCAATGGTTGCAAGTTCGATTCCCACATCGGAATAAATACATGTATGGCCTACAGATATTTATTCCGAATAACCCCACCAATCCGCTCTGGACAAGCGTGGCTGGTTAAAGTCCGTTCCTCCAGAAATGGAGAGGCCCGTGCCCAGCAGTGGGACGTATATGGGCTGTAAAAAAACAGCTAGACAAACTTCTATTTTCAAGCTATTGCACGGAGAAGGAATTAGAACTATGTTCACCTATGGTAATAAATAAGTAATATAGTATTTTTTTAAAAAATATTTTGATTTATAAATTTACATTTGATTTGTGAGTTTGTTTTATTATTGTAATTATAATATATGACGGCGCTTCAGCGCCGAGTGATTTGTCTTTGTCAACGACAAAGAATGAATCATTTTAACCATCGACAAAACGTGCGTTGTCTGTGTCAAGAACATAGAGTGGGTAGTCTTTGTGCGCCCCTCTAGCGAAGCATCGTATATATGGACGTGGGGTGGCCATATTCGGGACAGTTCGAATTGAGATGCCGCCAGCGCACCGTGTCTGCGACGAACCGCCAAGTGTTTGATTTAATAAGTGATTTGTCTTCAAAGTGCTTTATATCTAAAGTGAAGTGAAATGTACTGTAATAATTATAATCTATTGTCAGTGAGTGTATCATTGAGTTCAATTCCCATCGCCACGCCCACGATTCTCAGGATGAATACTGATGAAAGGCCCTCCTTTATTTACATATATATATCATATCATTTATTTGTTCTACTGAAGCTGAACTGACTAACTTTGATGTCATTTCGTTTAGTTGTGTGCATTTTAACCTACCTAACTCCTCAGTACTTTTACGAGTACGATACTTTTTGCTATACTACTCATGAGTACAGTATCGATACTATCTGTTCGATACGTGTTCCTAGATAGTATAGTCTTGTAATTTTTTAGTTTTTCCTTCATTAAGTCACTGACTACTAAGACGGTCTCCTAAATAGAAATACCTGAATATGTGGGTGCACATCCTTGTTCGTCGTTGTAAACACCCTCTTGAAATTCAAAAGTGAAATGAGTTTCTGAAAAACATTTTGCCTTTGTTGTTTATAGCGAATATGATAGTGTTCTAGTAGTTGACGACCAATTGGCTCAGTGGCGGTGCCCTTCGGCTGTGGAGTCAATGGTAGCGGGTTCGATCCCCGCATCGGAATAAATATATGTATGGATTTGAAATATTTATTCAGTCTGGTAACCCCGCCAATCCGCATTGGACAAGCGTGGTGAATTAACGTCCGTTCCCCCCAGAAACGAAGAGGCCCGTGCTCAGCAGTGGGACATATACGGGCTGCTAAAAAAAATTAGCTTATTATTTATATTAGCTTGCTATTTTGAATACTATAAGGATAGAATAACTTTCAGGACCCTGAGTTTAAATCTAATACATTGGCAACAACATCCCCAGTAGTTTTAGGAATTTAGAAACTAGCATCGTATGTAATACGAGTAAAATGAAATAAACAATCCATAAATGACTAAATCCAGTGTTCGCTTTCAAATAAAATCCACTAGATTTTTTCACTTCATAGTTTAATGTAAAAAAAATTATGGTTTACAGGTTAAACTACGATTTTTTGCTCAGTTTTTTAACTACGTAATTTGTGACGCAGTATAAACAAAACGAAATTACCTTCTCATAGAAAAATTAAAAAAATATCTTTCACTTCACATTTTTTAAACTTATAATTAAAATAACAATATCATAGAATCATTCGCTTATAACTATTTTCTTAATAATAATTTATAAGATCCTTAATTACATCAACAATGTACTAAACATCGAAAGAGAAAATACAATAATTGCATGCGATACGATCCTTGGCTTGTATGAATTAGTGTTTATTTATAAATTTACGACGGGCAAAATTGGACTTAATTTGACTTTAAACTGTGAAGTAGTAATGGACAACTGACCACTGAATATTGAGTAAAGGATGTTAATAAAGTGTTAATTGAACATTAATTGACTGTTTAGGTAAAATGTAATCTGAAAATCGGGCAATATTTATTGATTAGGTGTAAGTAAAAATTGGGCAAAGTATGTCAGTGATAAAAATTGGGCAGTATGTTAGCAAAGTATGTCTGTGATGAAAATTGGGCAGTATGTTAGCAGTTTATCAGTGATGAAAATTGGGCAGGGTGTTAGCAAAGTATATCAGTGATGAAAATTGGGCAGTATGTTAGCAAAGTAATAATTAAAGATTAAGTAATTCCTTGACATAGTAAAGGCTGGCAATTGGAGCAGTATGTTGACAAAGTAGTAGCTGAAAGTTGTAACACGTGTTAGCAAAGTAACTATTGAAAATTGAGCAGTGTGTAGACAATGTCCACTATGTTGTCAACACGCTGCTCAATTTTCAATAGTTACTATGACGTGTCAGCTGTACTACTTACGGCAACACACGGGATCTTTAGGGGGTTTTAATCTTGGATGTTAATAAAATTGTTCCAAATGGAATTAATTTATTTTTCTATTCACTGTACATTTATATCTTATTCATACTTAATCAATTTACATTTTATATATACATATATATGTATATATATGTGTATGAAGTAATATAATATAAAAGGTTTTAATATATTCAAATGAAAAGTTTTATTACATTAGTGATACATTTATCAATGTATCACTACATTACTTTGCCAACAGACCCTGTGGCCTGTCTAAATGACTACCGACTCAGTGATTTTCACTTTGAACCTATATCACACTAAAATTACTAGTTATTTAGTTTCTATAGATTCTTTCAAAATACCTCACTGCCAGAGATCTGTTTGATCATATAATCTCAAATCTCATGTATGTTACCTTTTATCATTACGGTTGTAAAAAAACCACACAGAAAGCTAGATGCTTGCAAACCAGTACATGTAATGACTTCATGTGTTTGTCTTTGCAATACACAAAATTATTGGCAATACACAATCACAATTTTTATGTAGCACTGTCTATTACAATGTCCATTAAGCACTGTATCTAAATTAATATCACAGACAACTATAAAATATATGATTATTTCAATCTATGAAGTCACGAAGATCCTTTAGTAAGTCACGTGTTGCTTCCTGAAGTGAACTTTGATGTTGATTTTTACCCTGTAATGGTAAGTATACAATATTATGAGCGTCTGGTATGTAAGAAAGAAGAATATAGGTTCTAAGTTCTACAGTGCATGCGGCATTGTAAACCTTATCGTCTCAAAGACATTGTGCAACACAACTTGGCTCTGAAGTAGGAGTATAAAAACTACATTATTAACATTAGGTTAATAACATAACTATGGGCAAATAGTGCCAGTTGGTCTAAAAAAGGCTACAATTAGATGTAAAATGTTATAGGCCGATGAGAACAGCCATTGTAGTAAATACTTATTATTTATACTTTGTGTCTCAATTGAAATATTATTGTACTCAGCAATTTATCAATGTCTAGAACGACTGCTCTCCTAAGAGCATGACAGCATAGAAGAAGAAGAAGGCAACAAATTATGCTTAGAAGATAAAAAGGCCCAGGTTCCTTAGTTGTTTTTCCCTGCAGCGATCTTTCTTCACACTGGTGGTCGAAATTAATTTAACATTCATAAAGATTAAGTCCCTTAAATAATATTATTTTTAGATAACTTACGACAATTGTTATAGGATCCATTGAATACTTGTCCAAATTGATCTTAGAATCTTTTAATATTGTCCTTTTAATAATTTCCGTTTCCTCTTTAATTTCATCATCAAGTGTTATTAAAACTACATCATTATCATCATCGCCCTCGCCGGCTTTCTCACTTTTTACGCTAGCAATACGAGGATTTAACTCATCATCAGTAACACCTTTACGTTTGTTATTAACTTTCTTTGTAGTTGGCTGTAATCGTTTTCTCGATTTTTGACTAGTTGAAGACGGTTTAGGTGTTGCACACAAAAGTCTATCGCGTCCTGTGGCAACGCTTTCTTTATTTAGATTCGACAAATCCGTCGGTGGTTGTGTTACGTGATTTGGTGATAAGTCAAGTTGTGTGACAACTGAAACATTGTCGTCGTCGAGCTTCAGTTTCGGTATATTAGCTTCTTTTGGATCGTCGTCATCAATAATAACTGTCTCTACAGGTAACCTGTAAACGGTTTCATAATGTTATTAAAAATATCAAATATTTTATCTACATCATAAACCCATTCGTTGATCATTTCTTCCTTACATGAACAATGCGTCTACAGTGTCGTATACGTTACAAATAGTCACGCTAACGGTGATTTATATCAGATGTCGCGTTTGCTCCTTCGTCTACCTATTCCAAAAAGAAAATTAAAATCATTCCAAAATCGGTTCGATTAATGTATTGTAGTATTGTAAAGTATCAATATACAACGCAATTTTATGTCGTGCATTAAATGATTTAACTATTAACAAGTATAGTTACATTTTTTGAGTTTTTATTTAATTGCGTGACTCCCATGTCTGACTTGACACTGGCAGAATTCACTGATAGGTGCCATAAGCAAAGAACCAAAGAGTTCATTGCGAAATGGTGGTATAAGCTAGATTGTTAGCAGACTGACGTTTGACAAAAATCTTATGTCGACACAATAAAGAATTTTACCACGGTACGATTTTTTCTCTATTAATTACTTTTTGTTTTTATTTGATTGTGTTACTCAGGCAGAATTCACTGATAGTTGCCATAATCAAAGAATTGAATTAAATGAATAAAGAATTTGAATTTGAGTATTTTTCGATTTAAAAATTAAAGCATAAGAAGGATGGTTCCTTCGTGTCTTGTCCCTTCTACGTAACATTGGCGAAATTATCCGTGCTATTTTGGCACTATTGAAAGCTATTAATGTAAATGAATGAATGAATGAAAGAAGGATGGCATAAAAAATTGAAAAGAAATTTGAAAAAATAAGTACAATGGTCTCTAGGCTCTTCTTAACTGCTACCAATATTTTTAAATTTTCCTAAGACGATTTATATGTATTTAAACCCCAAATACATATACAATGTAACATGAAAATGGACTATTAGTACAGTAGAAATACTACCTCGTTTTACTTACATTGTATTACTTGATGTCTGCTTCAAAAGCTCAGTGTGTGTCAGTGAGTTATGTAGAGAAGTTTCTCCGACCAGCTGGCTGGCTGGAAGCGTGTTTGGGGGAGACCCATGTTCAGAGGTTTCCTGGTGATGCAATTATATATATATATATATATGTATATATATGATATACATTAAATTTTGCGAAGAAAAAAAAATTTTTATCTGTATGAAATATTTATTAAAAAAATTCTTAATATACACCAAAAATTACACAACAAAAAATCTTGCTAATTCAAATAGACATCATTATCATTCCAATACGAACTGCACCCAAACCAACCTAATTTGATCGCGTAATATTTACGTACGGAAGGGATAACTATGAATGAAAACAATTTGCGCAACCTGCCGACAAAAGACGTTTTTTCTCTTTCGGTTAACTCGGCAAAAGCGCGCTTCCCTTTTGTTTACAATGAACAGGCGTCAGTCCGTCCGGCCTTCAGTCCGTCGCGAATCGTCATCGATCGAGGGTGTGTCGCGCAAGGTCACCAGCGCACGCGACCCCACCACACCTGTGATTACACGAGACAGTGAAGTGACGAGTTACATGATGGCCTACCAGTATTCTAATCGCGAATACGCTCTCATGGTCAGAGCGTACATTATGTCAGTCGAGAACGTACCGGCTGGATTACGGTTGTACAGGGAATTGTATCCGAACGAACGCCAGCCTTCGCACGAGACCATGGTGGGAGCGTGGCAGAGGCTGTTGGACCATGGGCAGTTCCGCACACCGTCTCACGCTCAAGGACGCTCGGGGGCTTCGTACTCACAAGAACTCTATGATGACATCGTACAGTACTTCGAAGAAGACCCGCGACGCAGTACTCATGAAGGAGCCCGATATTTTCAAGTAAGCCAGTACTGCATATGGAAAATTATTTCATCTGTTATGCACCCGTTTCACTATCGAAAAGTGCAGGAATTCAGTGACAGTGATAGACAGCCGCGAGTGTCGTTTTGCGAGTGGGTGTTAGCGAACCCTAACGCTAACATTACGCTTACGCCTGTAGACTTTTATCTGTGAAGCGAGATCAAGCGCCGAGTGTTTATGAGTGAACCCACTAGTGTCGGTGATTTGAGAAATCGCATTATTGTGGCTTTTGAAGAAATGTGCTAATTTCTTTGAAAAACAATTTGAGGAAAAGAGCACATATTTGTATCGCGGAGAGAGGAGGACATTTTGAAAAAATACTACAATACGTGTAACGTATGTTGATTATTATTTTTATTGATTATAGGTTGATTATAGGTTATCATCATATGTATCATAATGTCATACAACATTTATTTGCAGTAAATGTTATTTGGAGGAAGAAACTGATTCTGATGAAAACTAAATCAAAGTCAATTGCTTTTTTATTCTTATTTTATAATTTTTATTGTTTGACTAGGTGTATAAACTAGTCTGAGGTGTGTAAAAGGGTTTTGTGTTCCTAATTTTTGTTTTGATCCAAAGAATGTTTGAGTTATGTTACTTGATTTAAAATTATTTCTTTTTCATAATTTTAATTACTTGTTGTGACAACTTAGACTTTAAAGACAATGATAATATATCTGCGTACAAAGAAATAAATGATTATCGGATAATTAGTGCTTTATTTATCTTATTCATCCCATAGGCTTTTCGGTTACGCGCGCCCGCTCCCGTTACAAATAACCGCGCGCCCGCTTGAAGGTCAAGGTTAAGGTCGTGTATTGTATTTTTATTCGTAATCGTTCAATAAGTCGAGAGCGGCGCGCGCGCTGTTGCCATACTTATGAATACATGCGTCTCATGCATAGTAGTAAACAAATACTACGAAGATGGCGTACAACTATTTGATGCATTTACAGGTTTTCTTTGAAGTCCCATAAAACAATATTTTTGTATGAACGCTATATTATTTGAATTTTACTTACTGACATACATATTTTTACAATCGCGGATTTTAATTTTCTCGGGTAATTAAAAAATAACCGTGTATATATGTATACATTGCTCATTAACATAATATCAAAATGTGTTACTTGTATAGCGGTCACAATCAAAAATGAGCTGTTGTCATGCAGTCCCTGCGCTCAAGACAAGGATGATATATGTTTGCACAGCACGCATTACAATGCCAAAATACACCTTCATTAAATTCGCGGTGCCATAAAATTCATCATGCGCATAGACAGACTCATAAACATAAAAAACACTTACTTCACACATATTGTCGATGATGAGTACATCTGTGAAAACATATTGGTTCCGCATTTGAATTTCAGAAAACTCTGGCTGTGACATCATAAGGTTTTGTAACATTTTTTGATTCTGTAATAAAACAGCCATTATTTATTTAATCTTTGATACACAAAACATACATAATCTAAGGATAAAAATATGTAGGTTAAAAGTTATATTAAATCAAATTTACAAACAACAAGTCAATCAAAAGTCATGAGAAGAAGATGATTGCATCATTCTTTGGACAGATGGCTAAAGCTAAAGAATTAAGCTAAAGAATAACAAGACCTTTACTATAAGCTAGTACATGTTATATGTAATATGTTTGTTAAACTATGTTTCATGTAACCTTCTCATATTAATTGAAGTCTTCATCTATGAATTTAGAAGTAATCATTTTAAAAAGAAGACTACCATTGTTTTTCAATATAATAGAAGTCTTATTAGAAGTCTAGGAAAAGATTCACATCAATAATCCAATGGAAGTAATGAACTCACAGCCTCTGATGTTAAACACGATACCAACTAAGGTATTGCTGCTTATTGTTATTTTTTACTTCGATTTGGTATAAATATCAAAATATACATTACCGTCTTTTCCCAACCTCTTGATTCCTTTACTGTTTTAAAAATCTTCTGTATATCAAATGCAACATGGACCTTGTCCACAAATTTTGCAGCCGCAGCTGCTTTGGCCCCGCAGATGTTACAAAGGAGATAATTGTGGAAGACCTGCAAAGAAAACAGAACTTTTATAGCTTATAGAAATATATAATAATTATCAACCTGAGGTAGACCACTTCCGGACATAAACTTCCCCTAAGTTGCATTACATAATCTTCGCATCAATCTTCAAATACAAACATCCAGTTTCTGCTAACCTCCTCGCACAGATTGTTGCTCCACAGCCCAACATGAAGAAACATTCAGTCGTTCACATTTGTAAAAGAATTTATCATTGTTGAAGTTTTGAGTAGACTCATATAACATGTTTATAATCATAAAAACATAAAAAGCAATATTTTATACAAAGCTATTTTAATAGTTATAGATATCAGCAAATTAATAATAATACTAATGTATTTCATATGGTATATAATCGTAATTTGCACATTCTGATATGAATAAATTTATTAATCAGTGCAGAGAGCACACAAGGTAAACTAGACAATTAATATAATATAAGTAGAAAGTATGCCCAGCCACATTTACAAGGTGCTCCAATGATAGTTCAAAATGTAGAAAGACAAGGTTAGACAAGAATGAAGATATTAAGTTTTTATTGAGGGATTTAATGAAAGTTCTTCTCTGAATGTTGGGTAAATCATAAGTGGAAGATTTTGAACAATCTACAAAAGTGTAATTTCCAGACGAGTTTATTTACTAATTTATACAAGATAACCTCTTCATAATCAGCATAGACTCCTATGAGAGGTAGCATTAATGTTCTTAATGCACCATTTGATTACAAGAGCAGATGGCATTTTCAGGATGACTTTAAAATAGTCTTCTTCTAAAAGTGCCTCTCCAACTTAAGAAGGTTAGCGGCCAATTCAGAACAACTCTCCTCCTCCTTCACAAGGTGCAGCAGTTCTGGAGCACTCACTATCCCGGTCCACCCCTTGATATTTTGTAGCTAAGACTTCCTTCTCTGACCAGCTTTTCTTCTTTTGCCCGCAACTTTCCCTTCATGATCAGTTGCAGCAACTTGTACCTGTCCATGTCTCATGATATGACCCAGGTAAGCAACTTTTCTACATTTACATCAGTAGCCTGTGGCAGTCCACTACTGGACATAGGCCTTCCCCATGGAGCGCCACCTAGCCCGATCTTCGGCTACACCCATCCAGTTTCTTTTCTACATTTGACAGTCTGCAAAAGTTCACGTTTTTTTCTTGACTTGTCGAGGAACCTCGTCATGGCCATTTTTTGAGTCCAGCTAATAGCATCGTTAAGTGTCTAAACCTCACATCCGTATATAAGAATGGCCCAGATGTAACAGTGGAGCATTCTAATGCGCAACGAAGATTTGAGGTTGCGATTAAAAAGGACTTGTTTCATCTTGTTGATAAAGCTACGAGCGATTTCAATATGGGTTTTTATTTCTTGATCACTTTCCCAAGATTCATTTAATCACGTACGGAGGTTTAAAATAGTATCACTACAATATTAGAATTGGCTCCAATGTATGTTTAAAACGTACTTACATGTTCCGCAAATTTTAATGCCCCCAGTATCTTCCTAAAAGCCAATGGAAGGGTCAAATTCACTTCGCTCTCCGTACGTAAACAAATAACACAGTAACGTACATTTTTGGTGTATACTTGACTGAAAAATTGTAAAAAACCTGTGCTCTCCATTGTATCCGGATTATGTAAATATATAAAAATAGTAAGATAATTCAAACTCGTAGTTTATAGGTTACTTTAAATATTTTTCATACAGTTCTATAGAATACATTACAGTTTAAAAAAAAATTAAATCACTGGGTAATATGTGTAAGTGCCTCAAAACAACAACAATCTTAAAAAAATTACACTACATTGGTAAAATTCGCATTGCCTGTGACTTACTATTGCTTTTCTGTATAGGTGTGTTTGTGCGCGCAAGCAAAATGATACATGAGATACGGCTCCATTTAGAATAATTATACTTCAATGTAGAGTTATAGAGTAGAGAATATAAACATTTATATTGTAAGATACTATGTTATAAACTACTAAATATAAAATTATTAAATGTATTTGTAGGTTTATAGGCTGAAAAAAGTACTCCTCGTTACAATTTAATATAGTACCCAAGTGTGGCCTGGTGTAATATAATGGGAAAGTATACTATTGTTTCACATTACTAAGCTCAATATAGTTATTATTATTCGTAACCATATTTAAAATACAATATTTTTACTAACGTTTATTAATAATAAATAGGTAAGCTTTCGCTAATACGACCATAATGTATATTATACAAATACAAATATATTTTTAAACTCTTGCACTAGTGCGCTTTGTTTCGATGTGAGTACACAGATTTTTATCGTTAATATTTTGACAACATTTCTTAGTATTTGGCCACATGTACTACATGCTAAATTTAGAGAAAATTCAAATCAATATTAATTTGAACGAGTATCAATACATTTTAAACTAATTTTTATTTTAATGAATACAACATTATTTAAATTAATACAAGGTGGTAGTTATAGCATAATATTATAATTATATTAAAGGATTATATATTCTATAAATAAACATATACCATAATACCCTATATTTAATAAAGGAGTGTTAGTCAGTCGGTGATATATAATGAAAACTTACAAACACTGAACAAGTATCAGTACAGAGAATCAGTACGTTTTACTGACTAGCTGGGGTTATTTATCTGTGGTATTCACACTACACTATGTTATTTTAACAGCAGTTTTTCAATTTTATAAACTCTATGTGGTATCGTAAACAATTGTATAAATGGCAAAGAATCAACTGCTGTAATTTTGACTTATGATTACTATGAAATAGTTTTATAGTTTAACGGTTGTAGAAATATAGTCGTAACAATGTTCCTGTGTGCTATCATAGACAATTTATTTATTAACTAAACGACGTATGTATATGGTAAATATGTAACTGTTTAATTGGTAGTCAGTAAAACGTAGCGATTATTTTGTCAGTGTTGGTTATATTCTTAACACATCTCGCTGCTGTTTAATGAAATATGGCATATTAGAATATTTCTAGAAGTCCTGATACTAAAAATCGTATCGTTTATCTGATGTTAGTTTAAGGTATATACCACCCAGTAATATTCGAATAATTGTTAAAAAATCTAACTACCGTAGTAATAACATCATATGATATATAAGTCCTAAAGTTATCGATACAAAAGGCTTAAATCTACTAACATTGAATGAATTCAAAAACTCACCTATATTAAAGTTACAGACCTTTCTTCTTAGTTCGAATTCTGTAATAAGACACATTTTTAAGAATTTTTGAGGCTCTGCCAAAATAATATCCCCTCAATCTCATATGCATACAGTTTATTCTTCTGTGCTATTGACAAGTCTCTAAAATCAACTGTTATTGTAAGTGCCCTTTTAAAATAGGTACAATTATTTTGAAAACATGACTAGCCTAAGATTATCACAAGCTAGGAACAAAGAGTAACAGGATGGTTTTAGATGGATGGTACTCTGTTGTTAAGACATAGAAGCAAAGTTTGTTATGGCAAATTGTTGGTGGGTGGGTGTAATATTTCTTATGCTAAAGATGTAAAAGAATAATGCCCAAGATATAAGAATAGATACAAGAGATGGAAAGAGGATATTAAGAAACTAGTAGAAGCAACCTTGATGAAAAAAGCAAGACATAGAACTATATGTAGATCAGTTGGGGAGGCCTTTGATTGTAAATAAAGGCTATTTTTATTTTATTTAACATTCATAGTCTTCCTGATAGCTTAATAAATAATGTGTCTATATTCACATAGTAATGGTTGGTGTAGCAGTATATGTCTACCTTTAGTTAGGCACTGTTGGACAACTTACTTTTAGGAGAAAGTGAATCTTGATCAAGTGTATGTAAGATTTAATCTGTTCAGATATTTTGTATTAATTGTAACACAGCATGTCCACAATATTTGTATGCTGTGACCTCAGTTATTTCGGACGCATTATCTGCTGCCAAAATGACAACTAGGAGAAATTGATCATATGTGCAAACATTGAGGGTCCAGGGGTAGATCTTTAGGCATTACATTGGGCACCACCTCCACCCGCGAGGGTATCGCCAGGATTTCGCCCTGTTATCGTCAGGTAATCTCCATGAAAATATTATTCATCTGTTTGAATATCATCGCTTCACATGATGGATTCCGCTCATTACAGTAATTTGTTGAAACTAGGTTGTTTTGTTCAATTCTTTGTTTATGTCAAATATGAGCGAATTCAAGTCAGTCATTGAAGTGACACAATTAAATATCGACTCAAAAAACTAAAATGGAATTTATGAATAACTTGAAAAATATTGAATATACCATGGTTTCTTTCATTAAAGTACTAGAGAGCTAGAAAAATAAGTAGGATCTTGCGGTGTCGCCACGATAAATAGACTCGTGAAGTTGGCGCCTAAGATATGAAAACATTGGTGCTGTGCAAAAATTAATCCAAAATACATCTGAGCAGATTTTGATAATAATAATGGTATAGGTAGGCAAACGAGCAGGCGCGTCACCTGATGGCAATCAATCAACGCCGCCCATAGACATCTTCAGTACCATAGACACTGCAGAAGCATTGCCGGCCTTTAAGAAATGTTAACTTGTTTTTCCAATGTTGTATCGGTTCGGAAATACTGCTGGAGGTATAGTATATATATTTTACATAGAGAGCAGGGTGGTTGGAAGCTAGTTTCGTGCGACTGTCATTAACTGATGCCAGTCTAGTCTTCAACATTAGCTTACGGATCCTCGTCTTTTTTCAATACATTTTTAAAAAACTGAATAAATAAACAACTGACAAAAGAAATTTACGTTGCAAATGTGGATGGATGGGTCGGTAGTGGAAGACCACGGAAAATATACCTTGACCAAATTTCCGATGTTTTTAAGAAAGGCCAGGTCAAGAGTACCCTTAACCGGCTTACATGCAGAGAGTAATGAGTGTGGAGGAAGCAAGGGAAGTATGTCAAGGTTGTAGCAGATGGAGACTGCGGCCTCTGTCTACCCCTACGGGAGACAGGCGTGATATGTATGAATAAAAAATAAATGAAAAACATTAATTCAATAAACATTTTTATTGAAAATTTGTTACATATTTAATATTAAAATACATCTAAATCAGTCTGATAATGGAAATAACTTTCACAGTTTATTGTACTTGTTTTTGCAAATGATAATATAACACAAATTTCTGTTTTTTCACAACTGACACATCCCACTGCTGGGCACGGGGCCTCTCCATTTGCTGGAGGAACAAATGCTAACCCACCACTATATGGACAGTCAAAAGTTTTACTTAACTAAGATCTGCGACAAGCAAAACAATAACAGAAAATTAATAATGTGTGTTTTTCCGTTGGGTTTAGTGGATTTATTTGGAACTTAAACCAAAAACTTACCGAAAATCGGCCATCAACTCTCCACCCACCAACCACTACACACAACACCAAACACACACACACATAGACTCTACGGTAGACAACCGAAAAGACTTTTCTACTATACCTGAAGATGCCTCGTGTTGGGGCGAAACACGTGTCGTTTACAAGATGGAGAAGTGGTAATGTGTGTTTGGTGTTGTGTGTAGTGGTTGGTGGGTGGAGAGTTGATGGCCGATTTTCGGTAAGTTTTTGGTTTAAGTTCCAAATAAATCCACTAAACCCAATGAAAAACACACATTAATTTTCTGTTATTGTTTGCTTGTCGCGGATCTTAGCTAAGTAAAACTTTTGACTGTCCACCAAGTGATGGATTTCCGCAAAGTAACACCTGACTTCATTAATAATCTAACCCACCACGTTTGTATAAGGCGGTTTAGCAGCCATCCAGTCTCGGAATAAATATGTATGTGAATAATAAGCCGAATATATTTGGATGCAAGAATCGATTATGCCACCATTATAAAATCAGTAACAGTCATTTATAATCTTTTTATTGCCTTATAATAAAAGAAATATCACAACACAATTATGAATTGTCAATTCCACATAAACAAATTGACTCGGGTTTTATTAACAAAGGATTAGGTTTAACTGTAGGCACTGGTTTTCATCCATCCCCCTCCCCGTTTGATAAAATTCATTAAAACTTATATAGAGGGGGAGAGCGACCATAAATTATGTCACATGAATTTCAAATTTTTTTCCCAGTCTTTCAGACTTGGGAGTTAAAAATTAGAGATTTAGAATATTAATTTCATGCGTGAGATGGCACAAAGTTTAAAACTCTTGCCTCTTTTGTCACTTGTTGACACTTTGTTGACCACCTCCCACCCTTAACGTGTGACGTAATTCATGAATGGCCACTAGTGTATATTTATTGAAAATATTTTTGTGATGCACTTGTGTATGTTAGCCAAATAAATAAACCAATCTCTATAGATTCACCATCCTGAGTAAGTTATGAAGTTGTAAGTTTTGAAGTCGAAAGCTTCTTGGTGAGTAGACCAATAATTTAGAAGTAAAGATTGCTGTTGAGGATTCCACACGCGAATTTACGCAGGTCCCGGTTGATGTATCGGCGGCAGGAGGTTCTGCGGCGGTACCAAAGGTTGGAGAAACTCACTCGACACCTTCTTAGCCTTCTTCGGTCTCTTCTGCTGTACTTTCATCTGTAAAATTATATAAAAGTAATTTTAGTTTGGAATTTGTATACAAGCGGTACAGGCTGTACTTATACCTATTTTATTAACAGTTTTCACTTTACATTTTATATCTCAATATATATAATTTCAATTCCTTATTATATCTCAATTTCTTGTGCCGGATGGGTGACATGTCTATCCAAAGACATCAGCTGAACTAATAATTTTTGTTTTTATGAAACAATTTAATTCTTTTTTAATCTTTAAAGAAACACAATATAAAATGTATCATTCATCAATATATCATTACAGTAGATACTGTAATGATACATTGATAAATGTATCACTAATGCAATAAAACTTTTTATTTGAATATATTAATATCTTTTACATTATATTACTTTTATTTTAAGTTGGTAATTTAAAAATTTAAAATAAAAAAGAAATTGTTTTATATTAAAACAAAAATATTAGTTCACTGACATTTTTCGATAGACATCTCACTCGTCCGGCATAAGACATTGAGATATAAAATGTGAATTGATAAAGTGTGAATAAAGTATGAACAAGATATAAATGTACATGGAATAGAAAAGTAAATTAATTTCACTTGTAACAATTTCAATTACACCGAAGATAAAACCCCGGCTGACACGTCACAGCACTGAGCATTTTAAAGCCTGGTTTGGGATTTGATCGGAGGCAACTTGTGGACATGGAGAAATACGCCACGGGCGAGCCACACCACCCCGTTGGACAGCCGTTGTACTGACCTTGTAGTGGACCTCCTTGACGTGCCGATACAGACTGGAGTACCAACTGAAGGCGGCGTTGCACTGCTCGCACTGATACGGAGTCTCCGTCGTGTGCATCGCTGTGATGTGATATCGTAGTTTGGCCGCATTCTTTGAATAAATATCACGATGAGAATATCACAAGTTATTTATAATATATGGAAAACATTTTTGACTTTTGAAAAAATAATGACGGCGACGCGGTTCGCTACTCGCACGTCCTGACTCCCATTCCACGAGGGCGTGAAGCGAAGAACGGAGAGCCGTTTCGCCACGATGAATGTGAGAGGAAGAATGGATGAAAAGATGAATGAGTGTGAAGGAGGCGGGGAGGGTGTGCCGGGATCGTAGCGGATGGAGATCTGTGGTCTCTGCTTAACCCTACAGGGAGACAGGCGTGGTTAGAATGACCCTACATGATTAGAATGAAAGTGGCATTGTCATTCTAAACATAGTAGTCTCCGTGAATTGGTGCGCGGAAAGAAATATTAGAAAGAGCCGATATTTTTGGCGAATTGGGCGGTAGTGAATTTCAGCGGCAGGAAAATATTCTGAAAAATCACTTTGAGCAATCAGCACGTTGAAAGCAACAGAACTGCCAAAGAATGTTTTTGTTTTATGGGATAGAAAGGCAAACGAGCAGGCGTGTCACCTGATGGTGAGCAATCAACGCCACCCATAGACATCCGCAGCGCCATAGGCAGTGCGGAAGCGTTGCCGACCTTCAAGGAAAGTGTTATTATGGGAGTCAGAGGGGGGAGGGTGTTGGGTCTCCGAAACTCGGCCACTCACCGTACGAAGCACGGCAGCTAAGCTACCACTCAAACGCCAGTTTTCCGCGGGAGCGTGGTACTTCCCCGGGCGAGCCGGCCCATTCACGCTACAGACAAATATTATGCCGTTTTTGACAAAGTATTCGTCTGCAGCGTGGCCCTATTATTTTTAGTTATATGTATAAAACAAAGACCAGCCTATAAATGATAAGTGCGTGTCAAGATTTACCTGATAAGACTTCCCGCACACGTGACACAGGTTGTCCTTCTTCAGCTTGTTCTCGTGGACATTCTGCATGTGCAGGTAGAGAGACGTGTGACATTTGAAAGGCTGGAAATGTATAAATGTGTAACATAGACCCACGTTGTGAACAAAGCGGTAAACTTAAAAAACTTATAAGTTGACTTGTTTACACGATCTAATGAACTTGGCGCAGTGACCCAAAATGGATCTTGACCTCCGAACAGATCTTACACCACCGTGCCCAGTCCTGCGTAACCTCCTGCCAGTTGTAGATTTGAAGATTGCGCAAGTCATCCATCATCAGTTCTCTCCAGCGGTACCTGGGGCGTCCTACAGGACGTCGTCCAGTTGGAAGATCCACATACGCTCTCTTGACTGCCCGATCCTCCCCCATCCTCTCAACGTGGCACAGCCAACGAAGTCAATCAGTGGCCATGTTCTCGGCTAACAAATTCTAATGCCGCTGACATGAAGAAGAAGCTGATAGGTTGTACATTACTGACCTTATCACAAGGCTGACACCGGAACTTGATTTTCTTCAGGTGTTCCCAGTCTATATGGTCCCTCAGGCGCGTTTTCGTCACGAATTTCTTCCCACATTCGTCGCAGGCGAAACTGAAATGCATTGACGGACGATTATTTGGGTTACGTATATAACAGCATAGAAACATACGTGCTATTTTTAAATAGTGTCACAATTGTTGATGATTACTCATCTTTAGATTTCCGAAATAAAATTACGAGTGTACTTCCTGACCTTTGTATATTCCACGAACAACGTAATGACGTCCCAGAAAGGTCCGTACTGTACGATGGCTCGAGCACAAATGATCAATTCGTCTGGATCGTAGATGTTGATGCTGGTAGCCTGTTAGGCTTTTACAGCTTTATCGTATACAGTACCCGAGGGCTAGGGGCCCTCGGGCAAGATGATGATTTGGTGAAACCTGCGCTAGTCGCAGGTTCCAATTTGACGTTCTGTCGATCGCGTGTGCACGTGTGTGTGTGCATATTATAACTTTAAACGTGTCATGATGCTACGTTAAACGCGTAGGGAGTTTTGGCCTAACAGTATGGTCCCTGGTAGTCCCCTAGGCCCTAAGGTCTAGGGCGTGAGAACCGACCGGGTACGTGAGCGAACCTCGTGTACGCGGCCGGTGTAGAGTTGTTACCTACGCTGAGTGCTCGGCTAGTGCCGGGGTGCGTGTGAGTGTAGGTGTCGTGGGCATGATCAATTTATACAACGCGGCCGTATTTATAGGGCCCGGCGCACGTGCACGTATTTACATGTTTTGTCTTTTACGAAAACGTAAGTAATAAAATAAATTTAAAACTTATGAATCACAATGTCTTTAATTAATGAGTCTGATGAGAATAATTATCTCTTTTTATTGACATGTGTCAAAAACGTTTATTAGTTAGCGTCTACGTAAAACCATAAAGGAGGTTCTCATTTACATACATATGTATATACGGTACGTAAGTACTGTGGTGGATAAATGAATTACTTACAAGCACTTTGTATAGTTACCTGAACTCACTCTCGGAGACGTGCCGCAGCGACACCCTGAGATGCTGCCGATAGGTCGCCACGGACGAGAACCGCTTGTCGCACGCGGTGCAGTGCAGCTCGCCCAGGTCCCGAGCCTGGGGCAGCGGCAATGCGGCGTTTAATACCAGATACGGAGATATTACTAGGGTAGACGAGTGCAGGAGTGGAGATCATGTCTTGGCAAACGTTGTGTGAGACGCCCCTCCCCAGATGGTGCCACGATCTGTGCATGGCGACTGGCAGAGGCGGGATGCGTGAAGTTTAAGATCGGGCTAAAAGGCGCCGAGAGGCGATCCAAGAATTATATTCAAATTGACATTGTCACGCCTGTTTTCCGTTAGGGTAGGCAGAGACCATAGATCCCCATCCGCTACGATTCCGGCACACCTTCCTTGCCTGTGGAGGAACCCACACTCATCCATCCTTCCTTTTACATTCATCGTAGCGTAACGGCTCTCCGTTAGTCACAGGACACGTAACGGGTTGCGAACCACGTCGCCGTCATTTTTTAAACAAATTAGGTTTATTAAAATTCATCATAGTGAATCCCACGAGCCGCAAGGGAGGATTGAGATCAGCCCCAGGAGAGTCACGCATGCTCAAATAAGGCTAAATTGACTACCAAAGATTATTTTTCGGTAAAATGCTTTTTTATATATATTCATAAAATAACATTAATTATTCTTTATTTACTAGTTTTAAAGTGGAGTGTGATATAATTTATTTTGTATTTACATGTAAAAAAATTAAAAACATATTTAGCATCAGATGTAAACCTTGTGCGTCCTCAGATGCCGCCCCAGGTTCGATTTCCACTGGTACACTTTACCGCAGCGGGGGCAGGGATATCTGTTCTGGCCGCCGTGGAGCACTCTAGTTAACCATGGAAAGTTTAAATGATGAAAAACAATTGTTCATAGCGTTGTCCAGATCAGTGATTCTCAAACTTTTTTGATGCGTCACACTTTTTTTTAAAAATTTAGCGACACTAAAAATTTAAGTTTAAAAGAACTTATCTATAATACACTGTGTAAGTTAGTCTGAATTTCGATTTACCATCAAGTTATATCAGTGAGGTTGTTTTTATTTTATTGTTTTAATTTCGTGTTACATTAAACTCCCGTTTATCCGAAATCAACGGTAAGGATGAACCGAAATTCCCTGTCTCCCCACACGAAACACCCCAAATTGCCTCAATACCGCGAAATATGAGCGTAAAACGTACGTACGTTGAATGCTATTGATGTAGTTGTGAATATGGGGTTGGAGTAGGTGCACAGGTTAGGCTGTTTAACACTTATTGGACGTTGGTTTTTTACGCAAATATTTTTAAAATTGTAAACAAAGTACAAAAAATCAGAAAAAATTGTTCGGATAAAGTGAATTTCAGATGAACGCAATTTGGATAAACGGTAGTTGACTGTATTATCAGTTATCAATATCAGCCCGCGGCAGTCCACTGCTGGACATAGGCCTCACCCAAGGCACGACACCTAGCCCGATCTTCGGCTACACGCATCCAGTCTCTGCCAGCCGCCTTGCGCAGTATTTTAGAATATGTTATCAGTTATATGTTGTTTAATTATTATTACTTAGTTAATAAAAAAAATTATAGCTAGATATAGTTTGATTAAGGCGGAGAAGTGAAGTGAAATAAATATATGTACCGTGTCTTTATAACACGATTTTTTGCAATCGAGCAAAGTTTTATCCACATTCATTCAAGTATTGATAGTATGGCCACTATTTTGTTATTATTTTACTCCACACTGGCATAATAGGTATATCTAGTATATAGTTGCCTAAAAAGAAAAAAAAGCAATAATTGCATTTCTATAATTTCAAGCCACATTTTTAGAATTTGGGGCCATACAAAAATGTAGCGGCACAAAGTTTGAGAATCACTGACAGATACACTGATAGATAGTGAAATTTGAGTGTTATAAGACTAGATTTCAATTCCAAAATTCCAAAGAATAATTCGACAAATTACATTTTATTTGTCAAATATTAGTATCTTAACATTAATGATCCAATTCTACACTATCCAATCCAATGTTAGCCATGCATAGACCCCATTCAAACATACACGAAAAAACGTCATCGAAAATCGGTCCAGCTTTCTAGGAGGAATTCAGTGACAAACAGTGAATGTGAATTCTGCAATTTACAAATGGGCCTATGGCTCAGTGCAAATTTGTTCAGTGAGAAAAATACATGTCCCACTGCTGAGCACGAGCCTCCCCATTCGGACGTTAACCCACCACGCTTGTCCAATGCGGATTGGCGGGGTCACCAGACTCTGAATAAATATCTGTAAGTCATACATATATTTGTCGATGCGGGTATATGTGGGTAGTTTTATATACCGATTAGCTTTTGCCCACGGCTTCGCTTGCGTGGAATTTGGTCTGCCACATTAAGTTTCGTGGCAGATCATTTTAAATAAATATATATTTTTTTTACTTCATTTATGGTTCACAATTTTGGTCATAGTGGCTTCCACATAAGAGGGAGATATAGGGGAAGGTATATGCTGTCACGGACTATTATTTAGAACTATTCAATATGGACAGTCAAAAGTTTTACTTACCTAAGATACGCGACAAGCAAAACAATAAGTTAAAAGTGGTGGTACACTAATCGAAAAGTGGTGGACACTTCGGTTCGGTTCGGTCTTCCGTAGAGTCTACTATACCTGAAGATGCCTCGTGTTGGGGCGAAACACGTGTCGTTTACAAGATGGAAAAGTGATAATGTGTGTTTGGTGTTGTGTATAGTGGTTGGTGGGTGGAGAATTGATGGCCGATTTACGGTAAATTTTTGGTTTAAGTTCCAAATAAATCCACTTAACCCAACGGAAAAACACATTGTTAATTTTCTGTTATTGTTTTGCTTGTCGCGGATCTTAGCTAAGTAAAACTTTTGACTGTCCATATAGTTATGGATTTCCGCAAAAAAAAAACGCCTGACTCCATTAATAATCCTAGAACTATTCAAGACAAACAATCCTACGGTACATCACTTTTGTGTAACTCCATTGGTTTAGGCAGCGTACGCCAAGATAGCTCTCAGAGGCCAGATTTTACTCCAACTTAATTGACATGTATCGTTATATTACCACCAAAATTACATGTTATTCCAATGTATAGGCTATATTACTGTAAAGTTTCATCCAAATCCGTCCAGTAGTTTTTTCGTGAAAGAGTAACAAACATACCCATACTCACAAACTTTCGCATTTATAATATTAAGTAGAAAAGTAGGATGTATATTTGGGTAGTTTTAAGTATTTATTATGTCTATGGTAAATGACGCACAATAAATTAGTATGTGACGAGCCAGCGTATGGATCGCACGCGTATCACTACACCCCTATTTAACATAATTGACATTGAGAATACAAAAATACATACTCACTTGCGATGATACCTATAAGTTTTCCTCGAACTGAAGACCTTCCCGCAGTCCACACACTGAGGCCTGTCCGGTAGCACCTCTTTGATGCGTGACGTCTTGACACCGTTGACCGAAGGCAGCTGAAGGTAGATACGTGAAAAAGCATGCACTCGTTTATTGGTTATTAGTTTTATATAGTAGTTCACACTCCCCCATGATATTTGATAGCGGTAGAGCCACGCTGCAGACGAATAATTTGTCAATAATGCCATAATATTTGACTGTAGCATGAATGGGCCGGCTCGTCCGGGGAAGTACCACACTGCCGCATAAAATCGGCGTCTGAGTGGTAGCTTGGCTATCGCGCTTCGTACGGTGAGCGGCTGATTTCCGGAGGCCTAACACCCTCCCCCTCCCACTCCCATAATGTGACGGCGTTGATAGCTTTCCATCACGTGACACGCCTGCTCGTTTGCCTTCCTATCCCATATAATAAAAACAAACTGAAGTAACAGCGGGCTAGTGGGATGAGAGACGACCCCTGAACAATATAATACTGTGAGGCACTGCGCAGAACAGATTTCAGAGACTGGGTGGAATGTGTATAAACGAAAGCCGGGCTGTGTGGCACACCCTGGGGCAAAGTCTATAAATGGACGGGATTTTGATGATATAGGAACAAATGCCATCGCAAAATAAAATATAAGGAACAACAAAGTTTCAAAAAGAACAAAAATAAATAGCTCACCTTATCAATCGTTTTCGTTTGGACCTTCACTTTTGGAACACTCTGTATAAAAATGTAACACACAATATATACAACTTGTTCTCTTAAAAAGTTTTATAATATTATAGATTAAATCTAGTAAGATGGAATGCAGAACGCTTAAATTTAATCACGATATTAAGCATCTCTAGTCTGAAGGACGAGAGACATTAGAGAACTCTGGAACTAGGTCTGTAGATATCCTTATATGCAAATGGGTATAACACATTGCCATGTAAAAGTTTACAAATCACAACAGGCTATAGTATGGCGTTTAAAAAGAGAAAATGCAACTTTACCATCAACAATTGGATTCGAATGGCACAGGGCAAAGAATGATGGCGTGTGTGGACTATATCCAGTACTGACTGGCCGTATAATCATCATCTTTACCTTTTTTTACAAGATAAAAAAGACAATTATGATGAGATTTAATTGAAAACTAAAGAATGCATCTTTATTTAAGTGAATATATGGAAAAAATTTAAAACAAATGTAATTAATTTAACAAAACTATCCTCTTCCATTATATTACCAAATTATATAAATACCAAAGCAATATAATTTTACTAAAATTATATTGCTCAAAATTAACATATTTGTTTAAATATTACAAAAAACTAAAGATATACCTTATTTCCCTTTTTCGTTTGATCCTTTACTTTATTAACATCCTGTAGACAAAGAAACAATACGAATACTTATTCTCTCACATAATACAATAAAGGTTTTCCAGAATTTTGAAGTGAAAACTTCTATAGCCGCGTTACACGACTCCGAAAAACAGGGAAAAAATCTATGGGTTCGCGTCAGCAACATGCTAACGCTTAAGGTATATCTATAGCTACGAATATAGCTATAGACATACTTCAAACACAGTTAATGCGCGCGCAGCTGCCCACGTACACGCATCACGCCAACACGTTGTATATACCTGATTGTATGTATGTGTGTGCGTTGGACGCTTCATGGATGGATAGTTTTGTGAGTCGCGTCAGCAACATGTTGTAGTAATAGCAGCATTTAATATTACAATTAGTTTTTCTACCGATTTTTACACAGACAACCGTTATACCTACAAATAATATTGGTTTTTATAACATATTATGTTATAAAAAAGTAAGACTCACCAATTTTCTATTGTCTATATGTTCCTTGATATCAGCAATAAATTCTGTTTCGTTTCCATTGTTACTTAAATACGCCTCTTTGTCATCCTTTTTGTCCTCTTCAACTTCTATTTGACTCTTTTCCAGTATTTCTTCACTGTCTTGCCAAGTTTCTGAATCGCTTACATTTTCTGGGCTTGGTAATTCAAGTTGAATTTTCTTCTTACTCAATTTCTTCTTTGTTTTCTTTTTGCCTGTCTTTTGATCAAGATAATATATAATTACTTTCTATACATTCTTAGTGGTTAGTGATTTTACTATATTTGAATAAGATATATTTAAAGTAAATACACAGTTAACTTGCTAAAGTTGCTGTGTGGTTACTGTTATAGATGCATGGATTTGATGATATTGTTCTATTATTTTAAGCATTTTTTTTTAATATATTAAATTGATATAAAGTATAATGTTATATTATAATACATATGAGTCCAATAAACCTTATTGGTTTTTCCTGGGCCCAGACCCCTCTCACGTTAATTAAATAATAATATCACAAACTAAAAATGTTTTAAATCTAAAAATGTTATTTGATCTAAATATGTTTTGAACATTCAACCATAACTGTTTGATCCATAGGGCATTATGTACCATTACTATGTACATAGATCATAAAATTCGATAAGGTATCATATTCTTCAGTAAATAGAATCTGCTCAATATAGATTGCAAAATTTAAAATTTAAAAAACAATAAGAAAGTGTTGGTACGTAGTGAAGATTTAGAATAAATTATACTTGTACCTTTGTCACAATTTCCTCTTTATGTTCTGCCGGTTCTTCAAGTTTGAATTCCGTCACAAAAGTCTCAGGTTCACAATGTGTTTCTGAGTCACTCTCAGGATATTCTGTTTTAATTTCATCCACTTCAAACTCTGCCTTTACAGCTGGCTGAGGGTAGCAAGAGCTTTGAAGGGGTACAATTTTCAATTTTGGTTCCTTGCATAGAGTGTATTTAGATGAAATTTTCTGAAAAATTATCAAGTGATTGATTTGCAGAATTTATTTTGGTAACAAAACCATACTCTCATAGAAGTTAGTTTATGAATGTTCTCTGGACAAGCCAACCCAAGAAAATTAGGTTTGATTTAGTTAGCTAGGCTAGGCAGGTTAGGCTAACCTAACCTCTCCTCACAAGCGATGATTATAGATGTTGGTGGTGGTTTTAGGATAACAGGTTTTATGACATTGGCAGTCTTCCCCTTCTTAATATTATATGGAATACCTTTTTAAACATTAGTAATTGTCAGAAAAAAAATTGGAGCAATTTTTCGCAGAAACCATTACAAATTACAAAACTGTAGCTGCTTTACCTGCGATTGAATGTGATCTAACAACTCTTTGTAACAACATTGCGCCTGTTGCTTAAAACACTGGAAACGACGCAGTATTGCCCGACATTCCCAGCAAATTCGTACACATATCAAAGATAAATCATATACCTGTAACAAAAAGTATAATTATATGCTGATACAGATTAAGGGATGAACATATGTGTTCACAAAAGACATCATATCATAGTTATAATGTTTAGAATGTCTACGGACGGACAGTGGTGATTACTTACCATCAGGTGACTCACTTACTTGTTTGCCTACCCTACTATAAAAAAATGAAGTGTACTTTTTACGTTGAATAGTCACCAATCAGAATACAAGCAGATATTTAAAACAAATATTATATTTCTCTACATATATATAAAGGATCATTTTATTGTACAAATATTGTTTTATAGTTAATTTTAAGTAAATTTTTTAGTTAATTTTAAGTTTTTTTAATTTCATAGTTAGTTTTAAGTCAACCCTTCTTTGTCACCTTTGTCATACATTTCAGAATAGCTACAATAGTGTTTTATATCCAGTTTAATGTTTTTTTTACAAGCTACTCTTATTCCAGCTCAAGGACAATATGGGACACCGAAAATCGGCATTGTAGTACTACAATATAAATTACAATATTTTTATAGTAATTATTGTGCTTTTTAGTTATACATTTTTTGAAGTGAGAGTTTCTTTAGCACTGTAAAAAAAAGATAAACACATACATTTATGGAATTAAACCTGTGAGAGAATGAGGTAGAATACACATTATACAGAGAAAGATAGGTTTCCTGAAAAACCAGTCTCTATTATTTTTTTAAGCCTATTCCAAAGACTGCTATATAGCTGAAAGATATTAAAGAAGTTTTAGAAGTGAAAATTGACGAAAGATCAATAATTTACATAAAAACATCACCAGAAAAGAACCTACATAGAGATAAATATTATAATCATTATTAAACATTATCTTATATAGCAGTCATTAATCATTTGATACTATGATATAAATTTAAATTATATGATGTGAATATAACATTTTTTTATTTATTAATTAAAAAAAATAAACAATACAAACAGATCTTTTTACATACACTTCTGGATACTGAAAATAATATATTTCGCTTTTAACATTGGTAATGATTTGTTATTTACATAAGGACGAAATAAAAAAATATGAGTCAAAAGTTACTTATGTGAACTTACAGCAATTTCACTTAAAATTTCATGATAAATACCATGATAGTCAGTTTCTTTAACGAAAAACAAATTTCTTCCAGTACACAAGCAAGTAGTACATAGATCGTCCATTTTTATGTTATTCTAATTAGCAAATATTTGCCTTAAATAAATCAGGCTAAGTAATAATTTTATTTGCTATTTAGATTTCATTTTCATTCAACAAATTATAAATACAAATACTAGCATAGCGTCTCTTTGCTGTCATTTTTGACATTTATCTTTTTAAACTTTTTCTTTGTTAATGGCGAATTGGTATAACTATTATGCCAGTGTAAGGTTAAAAAAAAAGGATCCTGAAATATACTATGACAACTATATAGACAACTAATTACGTCTCGCTAAAATAGTGGCTATTCTAACAAAACCATCTATGAGAATTTCGTTATCGAAATTTGACGATACACGGCTTTTATCGAAATATATTGCTTTTACAATACGCCAACAAAATTAAACAACACAACTTATCATAATAGATAATAAAAATGAAATAAATTTTTAATTTGAATTGTATAAATGATTTTCCTGAATCGATTTTTAAAACTTTTACTTTTCAGATTTTGATGGAATTCTGAAGCTGTCCATAATTTAAACACTATAATCTAAAATGCTAGTGCGCAGGTTTGGACCTTGAAGCGAAAACACTACACTAAAAAATCGTTTCCATCGTAAATTTTCTAAGTGTGCAACTAGTAGTATGCTTACATACAGCAGACCGTCAAAGCCCTATGAGTCCATTACATCAACGGTTTACGAATATTGTTGGGGTTGTTGTCTCTGAAGTGCATCAAATATATTCGTTAAAGGTCGTACCGATGGTTTTGAACCATTTTTAAAAAAGCGAAAAGCTTCATGATTCTGCAGGGTGCGGGATAGGTCTTACTGTATGAATCTATATAAACAAAATACAATGAAAACGGTTTTTTGCAGATTTAACTCGTAAGCCTAATGAAACAGCTTAATCTAACGTTATTAAGGTTTATTGTATAATTTATCACATTAGTAGACGGTGTTTCACATAGCAGCTTATATTGATCCTTTTTTTAACTCTTCTTTCTAGACATAAAAGGATAAGAATATTATATTTATAATAAAAATAAAATAATCTCAATCCATCAATAATATTTATTTGTAGGTATGTATTCAGGGAGTGAGATACAATGGCTTGATTCATAGTGGCTAAGTGTTATTACTACGACTACTTATTTTAAAACATTTATCAATATTAGCTTATTTACTAATGTATGTACAGATGTAGTGAAATTACAGAGCAGGGAATTGGGAAGGGAATGTTGGACCTTTTATGTTATCCGCTTCCAGTATGAAATGCAAATTCAAAGGTAATACTTAGAAGTTAATCTTCTGAAAAGGCAAAGTTCCCATTGAACCAGCTATCACGTCATACTGCAGACAAAATTTGTTCAAAATTATGTCACCAACCAGATTTGTGCATGTGACACTTCTGGGTTTCTTTAGTTTCCATAGCCCAAACAGATAACATCAAATCACCACATTAGATTTTTAAAATTATTGTTTGACATTTTAAAGTTTAACCGTAAAGCAATACAATCAAATAATTAATATCATTATTTATAATGAATACTTTAATTAACTGAATTACTTTTTTCAACTGTAGGTGTTTTAGTAATTTCTTTATCTTTCTTTATTCTTCTTTTCTTTTTTCTTTTTCTTTTTATTAGGATCTGTCTGTTTGTTCATGTCATTAAATTTTAGGAGTTTTTTGTACATTTTATATAATTGTTTTGCATTTTTCTTCATTTCCTTAGTGACATTTTCATGATTAGCGTCTTTGGCTTCACACACTGGTTGCACATATTTTGTAGATCCCTCCAATGTGTTATAATGTTCTATTGAGCCTTCAACTAATTTAGTTTCTACACCTTTATTAGGAACCACTTCTGGCTTTTGTGTTGCCTGTTTCTTAGATTCTTCTAATTTCTTCTTCAGTTCTTTATTCTTTTTCCTCATTACATTGAATATATTTGAGGTAAAAAGCACAGATTTCACTTTTTTACTATCTAAATAGCGGTCTTTCCAAGATATATTTTCAAAGTTTTCAAATGATTCCCCCTCTGGTTCTTTAAATTCTTCTTCAGTGGTGGCACTATTTTCTATTTCATCTATTTTAGCAGTGAGAGCCTCGATTTCTTCAGTTGTCGGATCATTTGAAATAAGCACAGTTCCAACTCTGTCATTGCAAGATTCATCAGAAACCCCTAGAATTTCATTCACATCATTGTTTGTTTGCTCAAAAGCCGTTTCAATATCAACTGGGGACATATTTTGTTCCTGAGATTGCTTTACTACTGTTTCTGTTTCTGTATAAAAATTCTGGTCGGCAACATCACGAAAATTTGAAACTGCCATAACTTCTGTGTCCTTTTTTGATTTCTTTTCTTCTACATCAACTGGGGGCATATTTTGTTCCTGTGATTGCTTTACTACAGAATTTGTTTCTGTATAAAAATTCTGGTCGGCAACATCACGAAAATTTGAAACTGTTTTGTCATCTTTGTCCTTTTTTGATTTCTTCTCTTTCTTTTTATTCTTCTTTTTCTTCTGCTTTTTTTTGCTGGCGCTTTCTTCATCGGATATGCAAAAAACTTCAAGTTTTCGATTAGAGGCATTTGTTGCTGGAGTTTCATTATCTGATATTTCGCCTTCTGACAATGCATTCTTATCCTGTTCAGAAATATTATGAATTACAGATGATTGTGTTTTATTATTTTGAGTATTTGAATCTTTGTGAGGTACATCGCGACCACATTCTTTCTGACTAGCTCTTAAACTGTCCTTCAATTCAACTACGTCAACAACGGTTGGCGTATCATTTTTAGTTCCTACTTCAGTACATTTTTTACTGCTTTTATTACAAAGACCTGTATTAGATTTACCAACATTTGGATTTTCGTTACCTTTTCCTGGTTCCTTCAGAGGAAATAAATTATGGTTAGACTTATTAGTTTCAAGGTTAACATCTTGACGTTTTGTATTGTTTGTTACATTTGAATGTGTCATAACACTGACTTCTTTATCTGATGAATCTATGCTAGTATTTTTTGGGCTTTTATCGTCTGTACGTTTTGGCATCATTGTCTCATCATTAGATGATCCTGAGCTATCATCAGATTCGGCTGAACTTGAACTAGATACATTTTCCAAATTCTTTGCATCCAAATCTTCTAAAAGATCCATCTTCTCTGAATCAGACAACTGCAACCTGATTTCATCATGATCACTACCATCTTTATCCCGTTTTTTTCTTTTATCTTTCTTCTTATCTTTTTTCTTTTGTTTTTCTTTTGCTTTCATGCCAGCTTTTTCAGTAACTCCCTTTTCAATAGCTTTTTGTATGACTGTACTGGTTTTTGTTTTACAATTATCAATTTTTTCTATTGCTGCGATGGGGATCGTGACTATAACCTTATTTCGGTTAAGTTTAATTTTACGCGTTTGTTTTGACTGTGGAACTGTTATTACCAAGTCTTTCACTCTTTTTGTGATAGTTCCAGTTTCTTCATTTACGATACCACTACAATTTTCTTCTCTTCGAGATGTTTCTGTAAGGATTATTGAATCAAGCATTATGAGATGAATAGATTTTTTTATAGAAATAAAAGAGAAGTGTGAAAATTACCACTAGTGCGCAGAGTCTGGTAGAAAGGAGCGTAGTTAGAACCGAGACGACGGTTCGATCTCTACCTTATGCTCACGGCTACCCATACGTGACCGTGTATAGAACCGAGTGGAGGGGGGCGTAGCCTGAATCGATACGACGTCTCGGTCTAGGATTTCACTCCCATACCCCGCGATAAGATGTTTCACATCAAAATGAATAAAGATAAATAAAAATGAAGGCAATTGAAAGCAGAATGGCAGCAAATGAAATCAGTATGTCTCAGGATGGTCTACTCAATCTTAGATCTCGAGACTTACTATGCTCCATCCAAGTACTTTACATTCATTTGAATTTATTAAATACAGGTAAGGACACAATTCTTAAGTCCAACCTCAGCTACAACCTTGAATGAAGTCTAGAGGAGCCTCATTGCAAAATGCTGATAAAAGCTTGACTGTTCATGGACTATTTTTATTTATTTATTTATTTTATTTGTGACAATTTGCAGGTGAAGTTAGATGGAGCGTAGTAGGTCTCATTAGGCAGGCCCGTGCTGAGTCCTTCCGATTCGGTCATTATTTAAATTTGGAATACATATATAAATACACATAGATAAGTACATACATACATAACATATATATTTATACACATATACATACACATAATATATACATACATATATACACATAATAAAATAACATAATATGAGTGCCAGCAAGTGATGCTAGTGCCCTGTAAAAAACATGTTGATTTGGTTCCTACTAATTTTATCCATTTTTTACTTTTTTTTTTATTTCTATATGTCTTGACTGACAAATGAAATTGAATTTCTTATCGAAAAATGAAGAACTTAAATTAACTTAATAAAAACAATAAAAGTATTTTGTAATGTGTTACATAACCATGTAACAATGAAGCTTCTGTGTGGCACAGTCGGAATGCGCTGACGCCGTGGAATGCAGCTTCGTTTCCACTAACCCAGGAACACTCAGCAACACAAGATTCTCAGCAATCTTATTCAATCGCTGAACGTAGTCACTGGCCTTAGATTTTAGTTTTATGTAATTAATTAATATATTGACAACTTAATTTTAATAAATTAATTTAAGAAAGTTTGTTTTTTTTTGGAGCTATTGCTGTGGTCGTTCATAATTAATGTATGTGTAAAACAAACAAAAAACACTAACTGTCCAACTTGTTGACGTTGGGTTTTTCATCCTCGCTACTTATTTCCACAACTTCAGCTGGCTCTTCTTTGATCTCAACCTCATCATCTGTTGTGCGAGGGTCCACAGATATAGCAGCATGGTCTAAGCGAAACACATAATGATTTTTAATATTTCATTTTCACTATCGTATCATTTAGCCACATTTCCTGAGAAATAACAAAAATCAAACTTTTAGTATATATTTAAGTGTTAAGTCTTTACTTTTCTATCTATATGGAAGATACTAACATATAGAAGATAAATATTTTAATAAACTCTTTCCTGCACCATAGAATACCTGGACCTTAAAACACAAACAATAGAAAGAAAGAACTATAGGTAAAGAAAGTGTGTCATGATCACAGTAGATGGATATCTGTGGTCTCTGCTACTGTATCCATTTGGTATGGTTCCATCCCAACTCCCAAAAAGAATGGAAGTTCCTCTCTTTCTTCTCCCAGCCGCACAGTTCCACCATGGCACTATGCACCACAGAAATAGGTTTTATCCCCGTGATATGTACACACAAACAACAAACAAGATTTGAATCATTATATATTTTCATAACATACTTATTTTGTCAGAGTCATTAAAATTATACACAACCAAATCAATCAATAGCCCATGGCAGTCCACTGCTGCACCCAAAAAGCGACACCTAGCCCGATCTTCAGCTTCATGCATCCAGTTTCTGCTAGCCGCCCTGCGCAGGTCGTTGCGCCATCTTGCCGGGGGGCATCCCACACTACGTTTGCCAAGACGCGGACTCCACTTAAGTGGTTGTCGGATTCCCTAAATTATATACAAAGTTATAACGAATTCTTGATCTTATATCCGGTTATTTTACCCACCCGGCGCTACCTGCTCCTGCTGTAACTGTGCACGTATCGCTCTTGCTCTTGCTTGGAGTTCTAAAAGTTCCAGAACAGTAAGGCCGGCTCGGGAGGCCTTCGATTTATCAGCTTCCTCACCTGAAATGTGTGGCTTCCTTGTCTTCTTTGATTTCGATTTTGAATGACGACAGCGTTTGTGCTAGAAATTAAACGGAGGCTTAATGATGATATATTAAAAATTAAAAATAGAAAAAAAACTACACTATTTTTACAATAACTAAAATTAAAACCTTAATAATATTACATTATACAAAAAACAAACAAAAGTAAATAATTTGTATCTAATAAGTATCATAAAATGGCATTCTATTGAATACCTGGTGCTGATTTTCAGAAAGAACCAATGTGGTCAGATCATGGACCACCGTGACGACATTGATACAGACACACACATAAATATAAATCCTATACATATATATATATATATATACATACACACACACACACATATATATATATATATATATATATATATATATTACAGTCCAAATCCAATACAAATGTACATCCATACTACGCATACTAATATACACATACAGATACAATACAATACAATTAAAAACAACTAAATCATGCAATAGATTTACCGCAACCAGAAGAACAAGTTCCTGTGTGCATACTTAAAATTAGTGTTATGTATTTTATAGTATAGTTGTAGATCTTGGTAGTTAAACAATAAAAACTATTTTCCACATTTAAAACATGGAGTACTTTTTTCTTTAATAATTGGTAAGTTTGTTCTTTTATATACATATGTATATAATATCAACATCACCAGCTATATTTTGACAATTTTATAAACTTAATCTATGAATTAGCAGGTGAGGAGCAAGATATGTTTGATTCCTCTGCTTGAATCCCGTCAATACAAAATACACATTTTATAATGTATTTGATACTGCTTATCTGTATATCAATAAGTGACTATAATATTTGGACATTTTTAAGCACAATATGCATATGGACGACAATTGCCTCAGTGGCGGAGCCATCCACAAAGTGTTCAATCCCCGCATTGGAATAAATATATGTATGGCCTACAGATATTTATTCTAAGTCTGTTAACCCCACCAATCTGCATTGGATAAGAAGGGTGGGTTATAGTCCATTCCTCCAGAAGTGTGGAGGCTCATGCTCAACAGTGGGATATACATATATGGGCTGTGGAAAAATTAATTTGTTAATATTTTCATTAATTCATACCTTCTTATTTTTTTTATTGCTCCCTTGACTAAGGATCTCTTCATCAGAGGATATGCTGTCTAGTGAGATTGTCTCCAATTTATCTGGCGTTTCAGATGCACTTGATGATTCTGTGTCAGACGGTGGTTCAGCGCCATCCAAAATGGCACACAGACGCTTAGAGCTGATACCCAGTAACTGCAAAATAAACAGCCTTAAACATATTCGTAATAGGCAATTTTATGTCTAAAATATATAAACTGTGCAAATATTATATCAGTTTGAAATATTTATAAACAACAGAGTGTAATTTGACTTATGTTTCTTAAACTTAGAATACCACAATTTTACACAAGACTAGAGACAGTGATATTATTCTGCCCTTCAATTCCACTCCCCATGGAAATGATTAGGTTTTGTACACTAGTTTATTAAAAATTTACCTTTGATTCAGGAGGACAGTAGTATTTAAAAAAAAGAAACTATGTTCAACTTAAACCAAACCCCAGGATTTACTATTGCAGGCAAGTTTTAAGGCCAACCTGAGTAGTCTAATCTCGTGTTATGCACATCGTCAGAAAAGCCACTGACTGAAATGTCAGTTTGGAAAAGGCTAAAGTCCTGCAGTGGAGTATTTTGGTCTATTTAAGATAACGATGAATTTCGAAGACAATGAATGATAGTTCTCTCACCTCTACTGTGCACAACTCCTGTAGATCATCTATAGATATGTGTCGAACACATGCTGGAGCCATTGCTTTTAGTTCCTTCGCAGTAAGCGCAGAGAAAACCTGATGCATCAATTCAACTCTGTCGTGAATATAATACGCTAAATCATATTCCTTGCTATTTTTAGACGAAGATGATGTTTCAGCAATCTCTCTCTTTACATTATGTTTCCTGAATCGATGCATTTTTATTATTTTATGTTAGATTTTATAACTAATTGTTTTTTTTACTGCAAAGCGAGTCACTCACAGTAGTTTAATTAGCCGACAAAATTATATGTTAAATAATAAAATATGTGGACATTCGTGAGTGCCAAGCAATTTGAATTGGGAGGGTAATACGTCAATAATATGAAACTCATTTGACAATTGGCAAATACGTTCATAATTGAAACTTTTTAGAATCTTGATTAAACTATTTGCTGAATCAATTCTTTAAAAGAATAAATTTAAAAAAAAGGTAAATTTTCTCATTGGTTAAAAGAACAAATTGTTAAATTATAGTGGAAATAACAGTTGTGATGTAAAATTTTCAAGAACACGCAAAGGAAATGCAGCTGGAGGAGTTTTTGATCAGTTGCCTCGAACTAGGAGGTCAGGCAACAATACAGTTACTCCTGCTGCATTTGTATCCCAAAGTAACAGATTTTGTTCTAACAACGAAAATGAGTTCATATAGACAGTAACTGTGTATCGATAACAATTGTTTTAAATATGTAACAATAATTTAAATTTTCGCGCGACTGAAAACAAATTCCTAAATGGCGATCGAAAAATTGTATGAGAGTGAAAATTTTTTGGTGGTGAATAAACCTTATGACATGTATATTAATTCAAACGATGAAGAGGAAAAGGTGAATTTAATTCATTTAATTTATCTTAATTTAATATTTTGCTGTCTACATTTATAATTTTTAGGTTATTTTTGTCAATTATGTTTATTTATCCTTTATTATTGTAACATTGGTTATTACGCTTTCAGCCAAATAAAATTTAATTATCTTCTAATATTCTCCAAACCCTCAAGTCCTTTTAATTTTCATGCTTTAGTTAATTGATTGTAGCTTATAGGTAATATTAAAGACACTTGAAACACAATTTGCAAAAATACGTCATATACTTAAATAAAATCGTAACTTTGTATAGTTAATGAATATATTTATTTTGTTTAGAACACCGTGACCTGCCATATAGCGTCGTACGACTCACATCATTCGACATCCGTCAACCCGTTGCATTTTGTACAGCGCTTAGACTATTCCACTAGTGGGGTGCTATGTATAGCGAAGACAAAGAGAGCTGCAGCTGATGCTGGAAGACTTTTCGAGAAGAGACTCACAAAGAAGTACTATCTAGCCATTGTAAGAGGTCATATGGATTCAGAGCTATGTGATATACATTATCAAGTTGGCAAGTACTAATTATATTGTCTATGATTAAAAAAAGGCCAGGCCAATGACAAGATTTTTCCAATGTTCATTGGTCTATCTAGCCATCGGACATGCCACACTGCGTTTGCCGAGATGCGGTCTCCATTCCAGCACTCGTCTACCAAAACGGTTGCTTTATCCAACCTATTGACATTTATATTGCATACTCAGAGTGAAATCTGAGGAGTTACTTTGTTCCCTCACTTTGTTTGGTGATCGTGTGTATCAGAGATCCATCTTGGCTGTGATTTAAGCAATCTGTATTTACAATAGCAAAAACATTTTATAATTACTGCTATACACGTTTATGATGGCCAGCTAATTCATTACTTACTGCTTTAAGTGATTTCTGACTTCATCTTTTAGTGTATGTCCGTCCAAATGTTAGCAGTCCGTTCAGTACAAGTTATTTGTCTTTACCGGGGCGTAATAGTTAGACTCGACTAACGAATCTATTGTCCACAGATTTTACCATCATAGATCATTTCCAACAATTTATACTTGTCACAATCGCCAAAGTCACCGAAATAGTCTTCCGAATTACCGAACTGAAGTGGCAATGGGTTGGTTACGTTTGACGGCAATTTGACATTTGCCACGTCTCGACAAACATAGTGTGGATCGCTCCCCGGCTAGATGGTGGAACGATCTGTGCAGGGCGGCTGGCAGAGACTGGATGCGTACACCTGAATATCGGGCTGACAGTGGACTGTTGAGTGTGTTACTGAACCTTCAGAACCTTTAGTTTTTTCCATTATCTTAGAACAGATTATCGTTCAGAAATCAATTTCTTCAAAAATTTAAACCTTCTAAAATAGCTTCATGAAACCTATCCCTAAACCGAAATAACTGAAATAAACTGGTTCAATTCTACACAACAGGCGTTGACAAAACCTCATCAGACAGCGGTCATCGTATGATAGCGCTGACGAAGGAGACGGTGGCGTCTTCCGAATCCCCCCGTGTCGCTCACACACGGTTACTGGTCCTCGAAACCGGATATTACGATGACAAACCAGTCACAGTTGTGTTGTTGAAACCCATAACCGGTGAGATAAATCGTAGTTTTCTATACTGTTTTTTTACGTTTCATAAATGTTCTGAATCATTGATTTTTTAATAGCAAACACTTAATCCAGTCATATAGGGTGACCGGTCTGGGGGCAGAATTAGGTTATAGGTCGAATAATCAGTAAATGCATGCTTACTGATTAATTACTGCCAGTATTGAGAGAACATCCTGCCTTCACTTCACGCACGTGGTGTCAACAAAATGGCGCCATGCCTCACGCTGTTAGAAAAAAATCACGAAGAAATCACGAAAGAAATCACGAAGAAGATGTCTCTGCTAGAGAGATCTTCTTCGTGATTTCTTCCCTAACAAACTAACAAGACGTTTCGGTGATATCCCCTGACCACCCAGTTTGTTGGATCTCACCTCTATGAAGTTTTTTCTGTGGGGGTACTCTACTCATTTCCTAAGGGCACTGTAGATACCTATGGGTTGCGTTGGTTGTTTTCCATTAGGTGACACGCCTGCTCGTTTGCCTTCCTATCCCGTAAAAAACGAAGAAATCTGTGAGAGTCCATCATTTTCTCCTCCAGGTCGCCGCCATCAGCTTCGCGTACATTGTCATGCCATTGGGCACACGATCCTCGGTGACTACACCTACAGTGACAGACTTGACACAACACCTCACAGGATGTTTCTACACGCAACTAGGTACGTCGATTTGAACTCATAATTTATTTGATGTAAAAAATCTACATTTCCTTTGTATGACGGTGACTTAAAATAGAAAACATGTAATTTAAAAAAATTTCAAGTTTTTATTATTATGACCTGTTAAATATCTTATTTAACCGCCCAGACGCTTTTTGGCAAATTTTTGGACCAACTTTTTTATCTGGCAACCGCGGTTGCCAAAGATCCATGACTCGAGTTTTTCTCGATTTTTATATTTTCTGACCAATTTTAATAATTAAAAAAAAGGATGGAAATAACTATAAAAAGTGGATTTTTTGAGTTCAGTGTTGAAGCGTTTGATAGGACAAGAGATTTTTTTTTGCTCCCATAATCAACTAAATTTAATGAATAATATAAAAAAAGAAAATTAAATATTAATTGAAATAACATCAAGTATCATCCATTATAAGTTTTAATAAAAAGTTGAGCTTAAGAGGATAAATAAAAAGTATTTTATTAACGATTCTGTATTTTACGAAGGAGAATTTATAATATATTATTTACTGAATTTATAATATGTATTAATCGTTTCAACTTAACGCTTGTTCTGGGAAATATGATTCACACCAATGAAAGACTGGAATCCACGACCTCAGACCCTAACTGCAGTTGACGCCGAGTTTGGGAATGCCGTCATCATCAATAACACAATTAACAAATTCTATCGGAACATCGTATTTATTTTGCAGATTAAATCTCCCGTTACACGGGGAACCGTTGGACCTGCAAACCGAAGAGCCGTTCTTCACTGACCAACGGTTCACCTCGAAATGGAAACCGTCCCGAGCTCTATACAAATATAAAAGCAAAAGAGAGTTTGTATCTGTCTGTGATATCATAGACAAATCGTATGAAGTTGGTGTGCAGTACAGATTGTATGATTGAAATAGAACATATATAAGTGCAATGTATTGATAAAATGTAAAAAGAGAATAAAAAATGTGTTTATATCACAATTATTTATTAACTACATCCTACTAATCCTACTAATATTATAAATGCGAACTAATCCTACTAATATTATAAATGCGAACTAATCCTACTAATATTATAAATGGGAACTAATCCTACTAATATTATAAATGCGAACTAATCCTACTAATATTATAAATGCGAACTAATCCTACTAATATTATAAATGCGAACTAATCCTACTAATATTATAATTGCTAACTAATCCTACTAATATTATAAATGGGAACTAATCCTATTAATATTATAAATGCGAACTAATCCTACTAATATTATAAATGCGAAAGTTTGTGAGTATGGATGTATGTTTGTTACTCTTTCACGAAAAAACTGCTGGACGGATTCGGATGAAACTTTACAGTAGTATAGGTTTTACATCGGAATAACACATAGGCTACAATTTGTGATAATTTTATGTAATTTTTTTGGTCGTAATATAACGATACATGTCAATTAAGTCGGAAAAAAATGTGGCCTCTGAGAGCTATCTTGGCGTACGCTGCCTAAACCATTGGAGTTACACAAAGATGATGTACCGAAGGATTATTTGTTTTGAATAGTTCTAAATAACTAGTTGACTAGTAACTGGGGCAGCATTTAGGAAACTTCAAGTCTTCTCGTCGCCCATACCACAAAGCCTGAAGACAAGTCTACAAGCAGTGAATCCTGCCTGTAATCTCTTATGGTGTCAAAACGTGGACACTGACAAGCTATAAATAAAATTTAAGATCAAACGGCACACCAATTTATGCAAACAGGGACTTGTTCTTTTGGTTGCAGTCCAATCGAGCGCCCGGCATATGCTGAGCAAGAATCATTTTATGACACTTGTTTGATTATATATAATATTATTAAGGTTTTAAGATTATTAATAGAGTCAGGCGTTACTTTGCGGAAATCCATCACTATATGGACAGTCAAAAGTTTTACTTACCTAAGATCCGCGACAAGCAAAACAATAACAGAAAATTAATAATGTGTGTTTTTTCGTTGGGTTAAGTGGATTTATTTGGAACTTAAACCAAAAAGTGGGTGGGTGGAGAATTGATGGCCGATTTTCGGTAAGTTTTTGGATTAAGTTCCAAATAAATCCACTTCATCCAGCAGAAAAACACACATTATTAACTTATCTGTTATTGTTTTGCTTGTCGCGGATCTTAGCTAAGTAAAACTTTTGTCTGTCTATATATTAAGGTTTTAAGCAAAAAATAATTATTGTAAAAAAACTGTGTCACTAATAAAGTTTTTCTATTTCTTTTTCTCAATTTTGGCTTTTCATGCTTTTTCGATTCTATCTTTCCTACTGTAGTACACTCAAGTTGAAAATCAAACTACATATATATTTATATCATAAAAATAAATTTATTCACTATTACCGTTGTCATACATAACCCTAACGATTCTCAAAAGTTCGCTCAAATTCATTCCAGTTTTGGCAGATATCCCAAACACTTCCATCTTGCTTTTCATTTTCTCCAAGTTGCGTTTCCCCTCGGGTAAATCTATCTTGTTCACCACAACACAATTGGGTCTGGCGGTTAGGTTGACGTTGTACTGCCCCAGTTCATAGGTGAGAGTTTTGTACTGGTGGTATGGGTCATCAGAACCATCTAGAAGGTAGATTAAGCCCCTACAACGTTCTGCGTGTTGAAGGAATTGAATGCCTGGAAAGTGTATTAAGGTTTTTTTTATATATATATATATATATGATGTGGCAATGGGCTGGTCACGTTTGTCGGATATCCGACAGCCGCTGGAGTAGACGAGTGCTGGAGTGGAGACCGCGTCTTGACAAACGTAGTGTGGGACGCCCCCCGGGCAGATGGTGCGTAGATCTGCGTAGCGCGGTATTTTCATATATTACAGTTTTTACAAAGGCACAAAACTATGTTTGACTTTGCTGACATGCATTTGGAAGTATGGATTATAATAGAAATAAAATGACTCACCAAGTCCATAATTCTTGTGGGAGCCTGGAATTAAACCAGGCAAGTCTGCGATGGCCACCTGCTCATAGTCATCATATGGAACCATGCCTGGAAATATTGAATGCAATGTTTGGAATATATTGCCGTTAAAAGTCAGGGTTGTTGTTGATTATCATGGGGAAGTAAAATTTATTTCCTCCCAAAAGCTTTCATAGATGGTGTTATAACTTATAACCTAATTCTGCGATTGGAAATTTGCTCAGTGGCGGGGCCCTCCGCCCGCGGAGTCAATGGTCGCGGGTTCGATTCCCGCATTGGAATAAATATTTATATGGATTTATAAATGTTTATTCAGAGTCTGGTAACCCTCCCAATCCGCATTTCCTTTCCTGCCCCTTCCTTTCTTCTCTATCCTTTCCCTTCCTCTCCGCCAATCCACGGTCTGCCGTGCCAATGGATGCGTGGCTAGGGGCGAGCCTAGTCGTAAGCGTGCCGATCGTCTCGGGGTCGGGCTCCTCCGGGTACTATGGTGCCTTACCTCAGCATGCAGGGCTCTGCTGGGGCTGACCTCCATCCTCCCATGCGTCTTGTGGGATTCACTAAAGACGAATTTAATTATACCTAATTTGTCGAAAAATGACGGCGACGTGGTTCGCCACCCGTCACGTCCTGATTCTCACGAGGGCGAAAAGCGACCAATGACGAGCCGTTTCGCTGCGATGAATCGCAGCGGATGGAGCTCTGTGTTCTCTGCCAACCCCTGCGGGGGATAGGCGTGAATATATAAAAAAAAAAATAATAAAATTCTATACAATACAGCAATGTATGAATGTGAAAACCAAAAAAGCACATAGTACAAGATTGGAGTCCAAACTTAGTAAAAATCCACAAATTTGCTTCTTGCCCATGGATATAATTTTAGATTCAATTAGTATATGAATAAATTTGACACAATTAATGAAAACCTATTTAAGAAATTCAGTAAGGAAAATAATTAAAAGGTACTTAATATTGTGTATATATATATATATATATATATATATATATATATATATATATATATATATATATATATATATATATATATATATATATATATTCACGCCTATCCCCTGCAGGGGTTGGCAGAGACCACAGAGCTCCATCCGCTGCCATTCATCGCAACGAAACGAAAAACTGAACATAAAAATTTCATTGGCACAGTAGACACTTGGCCTGTCTGTGGGCTAGTTTTGCAACACTTGTCTTGCAGTATGAATCGCCAAGTCGTTTGGGGTTGTACCACACTCTTGCAGGCTATGTCTGAGTATTGACTTTTATTGGGCCACATTTGGTGAGCAATCAGAAGAAAATATCCACCTCTCATGATTCTTAATTTGTCTTGGTAGTAGGCTGTACAGTACAGGGTGCTAGTAAGGGTGGTACAGTATTTGCATTCTGTTGTATTGCAAGTATACAGAGACAGTGGCAATGACTCATACGAGAAACCACTTGCACGTCTTTCCCCTTCATAAAAAAGAAGATAACTCACCAATATGAGGATGTAATGTAGTAAAAGGATACGGCGCCACTGTTGGTCTTGCTCTAGTTAAGGCCCGTAGTAACGTGCTCTTCCCAGCGTTGGGAAAGCCCACTAATCCCACATGCGCCATGGAACGAACTTCCAACATATAGAAACAAGTTTCACCCTCAGCGCCAAATTCGGCCACGTCTGGCGCCTGTTGAGATTAGATTCATTCATTCATTTGAATTAATAGCTTTATTAATGGAGTCAGGCGTTACTTTGCGGAAATCCATCACTATATGGACAGTCAAAAGTTTTACTTAGCTAAGATCCGTGACAAGCAAAACAATAACAGAAAATTAATAATGTGTGTTTTTCCGTTGGGTTTAGTGGATTTATTTGGAACTTAAACCAAAAACTTACCGAAAATCGGCCATCAACTCTCCACCCACCAACCTACTATACACAACGCCAAACACACACTATCACTTTTCCATCTTGTACACGACACGTGTTTCGCCCCAACACGAGGCATCTTCAGGTATAGTAGACCCTACGGAAGACAACCGAAAAAAATTTTCGGTTGTCTTGGTGGGTGGAGAGTTGATGGCCGATTTTCGTTAAGTTTTTGGTTTAAATTCCAAATAAATCCACTAAACCCAACGGAGAAACACACATTATTAATTTTCTGTTATTGTTTTGCTTGTCGCGGATCTTAGCTAAGTAAAACTTTTGACTGTCCATATATTAATAGCTTTAGTATAATAGTGCCATAACAGCACGGATGATTTCGCCAATGTCACATACAAGTCAGAAGACTCGAAGTAGATAATTAGTGTGGTTGAGATAAGGAAGGAATATAATACATAGGACACTTATGAGATTGAATGGTGCGGTCAGGGTAACAATGAAATAGAATGGAAAGAACATGAAGGAGATTAATTGGTACGATCAAGATTACATAGAGAATAGATTTAAGAATTAAATATTTTAACACAAAATACAGATAGTAAATTTGTAAAGAAGCATTAAAGCGGAATCATTTATCATAAAGTAAAAAGTTAAGTGGAAAAAAGTGAAAATATGTTATAAATATAATTTTTTTAGTATACCACATTTTAAAAAAGGATATCACTTAACTTAAACAATATAGGATTAACTTAAACAATATCTCGGAATTAAGTGATATTAATTCCGAGATATTGTTTAAGTTTCTATAGTTAAATTATTTTTCACATATTAAAAATTAAAAAAATTAATTTCCTTATTAATTGATTGATCAATTTGCTAAAATAAGAATTCACAATCAATTTTTTTAATGTCAGTTTTCCAACAATCATGATTTCACCACAATTTTGTAATGAGGTTCCGCTGAATGGAGAAGAAATGGCAAAAGGAATTCTGCAGGTATTCATTATAAAGATAATAATTTTCACCGATTTACCATGCAGTAATGTTTATAAATTGTAGATACTTATTATATTAGACGTATTGCTTGTCTTACATATAAATAGGAAAAATTTCGGTCACTAATAAATTGCAAAAACAGTCACAACATATAGATAGAAAAATGTTAGCTATTCAGTTCTAATAATAATGGGGTATTAATAAATGGAAATATAATAATACAATCTCATTCCTTACAGGAATCTCCTGGGATTCATAAAAAGTGACCATAAATACTTTCACCATAGCATTACCTGTTGTGTATCGGTGAGGAAGAATTTGTTCCCCCTGCCACCAGAGCCTCCTCTCGCGGCCACAAACATCATCCCTTCCGCGGACAGATCCCCTACTACACGACCATTGGAGTTCCTCACTATTGTACCTGTAGTTTATTTAGATTTTTAATTTCATTTTAATTAATGGTAAAACACTTACTTTAAAACACTTTGTGTTACACTTTAAAACACTTTGTGTTGCACAAACAATATAGGTGTTTAAATATATATTATGTGCAGCCAACATGTTCTATAGTATCCTCTCGTCTGTGATGCTACCGTGACGCGAGCAAGGTCATCCAACCATCTACTGTGGCACATTGTAGCACAGTTGAGATAATTTGTTTACAATTTTACAATATTGCGGTGGAATTTTTTCAAGCTACAATACTTTTGATTACAATATTACATCCTTAGTGCAGTTGTAATTAATAATAGCAATTTTAGCTTATTTTAATAGTCTTGTTGGAAAGAAAACTGAATCCAACAAGAACTGATAAGCCCCATGACAAGACTAGGTTTTATGGGATGCTTGTGGAGAGATCCCACAGATGGGGGTTTATCTATACTGGCAAAGCCACAGATGAGAGTTTAATAGTATATAATTTATATTGTTTTTCCATTTTCAATTATAATTAAATTGATTTAATCGTAATGGATATTCTCTTATGGTGTTATGTAATTAATTTTTTGTTATTACCTAAAGGAACAGGAACAACAACATGTTGAGCATTCTTTCCATTACAATCCTTGTTGTCTCCTCTCTCTCCGTGCTTAGCCTGGATAACAGACTTACAGTGGTTTAAGCTCTTGACTGTGTGTGTTGCCTGGAAAATTAGTTTTAAATTATATCTTACATGGTATAAAAATAATTGTCAAGATCTACTCCAGTCGAGTTCCCAATTGTGTTCCTAAATACCCAAGAATACCATAAATTTTTAAATTATAAGATGCACCTTTTTACATAGACATATGGACTTAAATTCTGGATGTGTCCTATGTTCCAAAGGAATGTTAAAATATATTTTTCAGTAAATCATGTCTAAATTTCTAGTACGTTTTATAGTCCGAACTAAATGCACTGCTACTCTAAACCGTATATGTACCTGAAAAATAACATGTCCTCCGTGCCCACCGTCCCCTCCGTCGGGGCCAGCGTGATCCTTGCACCACGCACTAAGGAAAGATATGCACCCATCGCCCCCATTACCTCCTACTGCTCTCACTCTACAGGCATCAACATAAAATTGAACTGAATGTCTCGTCGATTTTGCCTTTAAACTTCTTAAAGCCTTTGGAGTATAATCTTCTGAGTAATTACGTATTATTTGTGTATAGCTTATCCTAAGATTTCGTAAAAGATTAATAAGTCTCATATCTATGTTCTTTGGTTCTTTTCGAAATCGTTTTTAGGTTATATTTTTGTTTCTGTTGTCAATTTTGACATTTGTTATCATTTTTTTAATCTATGAGCGGAGACAAAGATTTAAAGATCATACATACTTATAATTTTTTATTCTCGACTATACATACACAAACTGTTTTTATATGTTTTATTTGAATGATATGTGGACAGTCAAAAGTTTTACTTAGGTAAGATCCGCGACAAGCAAAACAATAACAGAAAATTAATGTGTTTTTTTTGAGCTGGATGAAGTGGATTTATTTGGAACTTAAACCAAAAGCTTACCGAAAATCACAACACCAAACACACATTACCACTTTTCCATCTTGTAAACGACACCTGTTTCGCCCCAACACAAGGCATCTTCGGGTATAGTAGACTCTACGGAAGACAACCGAAAAGTCTTAATTAAGTAAAACTTTTGAATTTCCACATAGTGATGGGATTTCCGCAAAGTGACGCCTGACTCCATTAATAAACTTAATAAATGAATGTTATGAATAAAAATTTCTAAACCTAAGTTTTTTTCTATACAAACATTTCGTGTTACTTATAAGAATCTTAAGTCAGATAAAAAAACATCGAGTTTGATACAGTATATATTTTTACTGTAATATGAATTATTATTAACTTTAAAGGGAACAGTAAAAAATCATTTTTGTTTACCTTCTATCTTTTCATCACTGAGCGATAATTGTAAACGAGGATAAGCATTTCATATATATACAGATAGTACATTTTTTCCCTATTATGTGTAAAAATAATTTAATAATTATATTGTATGTATGATGGTCTTCTTGTCGAAATCCTAGTGTAAACAAAATAAAATTTATTTAAAGATATAAGGGCAAATGAAACATCAAATGTGTAAAAATAATTTAATATGATTGTGCATTTTTTTTTAATAATTTAAATTATGTTGTTATATCTGTCGTAGATTTAATGTGTAATACTGACGAAGGGACGGATAAAGAGATCTGGTTCCACGTGGGTGGTACGTTAAGAGCGTTTTGATGGGTTTTAGCGACAGGCTCAGAGTCAGAGGAACCAACTGGGACGACTGCAGTTTCCGTGGCTTCTGCGTCTTCCACGGTTCCAACTGCATTACGTCCACGTATAGTCTGTGTACAAAAGATCCAATTATTGTATCAACTGAGATACAAAAAGACAGATTTAGAAGTGTACTTACGAATAATTTGTCAAGAATGACATATTGTCTGTAGAAACACTCCCGCAGAAAATCAGCGTCTGAGTCCGGCCATAGACAAATAATTTGCCATTCTTGAAAAAGTATTCGTTTGCAGCGTGGCTATACCACTACGACGTTTAGTTTACTTTAGTTCAGTGTCTTGATTTTATATTTAAAAAAAGACAGAAAAGCAGAGTTATGATTAGCTAAATTCTCTTAACTGAGCCGAGTTAGTGAGATATTGAGTATGTCAATAAATGGTCTTTTGACCTTCAAATGAAATTTTCTGTCCTTGTTTAATCTGTATGACTGTGAGAAGGAGAAAACAGTATATTGTTACCTTATGCTTCTTGAGATGCACCAGCCGATTGTGGTTGTAGAGTGCAGCTTCATACCCGAAAGCGGCCGGACACTGGGTACAATGGAACGGTCTCTCACCGGTGTGAGCTCTTAAATGACCTTCTAGACTCTTCTTTGTCTGTGAAAAACAACAGTTAGGAAGTATTGGGCGTTATATTGTAGAAAATTGGGGGGGGAAAATTAACATCCTTATACAAGATACAAGGTCGAATTTTAGGTTGCAAACGACACGCTTGTTTCGCCGTAACACGAGGCATCTTCAGGTTCAGTAGACTCTACGGAAGACAACCGAAAACTTTTTCGGTGAGTTTTGGTTTAAGTTCCAGGTAAATCCACTTCATCCAGCGGGAAAATACACGTTATTAATTTTTTTGTTGTTGTTCGCTTGTCGCGGATCTTGCCTACGCCTGACTCCGTTAATGCAGTATTAGTACTCTATAAATAGTAGAACAAAAGCAAGTCTACGCACCGTGTACGTCTTGCCGCAAACGTGACACACGTGGTCGCGACGTGCGCGCGCGTTGCGGTGCAGCATCCGCACGTGCGTTCGCAGCACCGGCCTCGACGCGCACGCCTGCCGGACACGTGCACAACACAAATATATATTACGTCGGGGCAAAAGTATTTTAGTATTTTGAATGTATCATTAGTAATCAAACCTCTTTGGCCGCACTGAATGTAACTGGGTTGTTTTAATACCATATTAAATGTGACTAAAAAAGGCATTGTACCCCGGGCGCGAGTTAAGCTCGCTACGCGACTCGCCACTATAGTGTTTGTTATATAATATAATAGTAAGCAAGTTCTTCTAGAACGGTATGAAGGGTTCTGTGGTAAGCCCTAAACGGTTCCTTGTTGCCTTCTGTAACAAATACTTACAAAGTTGCACCCGGCCACCATACACTGTATGGGCGTGGCTTTCAAATGCACGGCGAGATTGTGCTCCTCCAATCGGGTGGCTTTCACGAACTTCTTGTCACACAGCTGGCACGCGTACCTGTGGGAGGAGAGAGCATTTGTTTATGGTATATGAAGGCCAAAGAGCAGACGTGTCACCTGATGGAAAGCATTCAACGCTGCCTACAGGCATCCACAACACCGTAGGCATTGTAGAAGTGTTGCCGGACTTTGAAAGCGACGGGTTTTTGAGCTCCCGATTTTTCAACCATGAATTATCTACTAAAATAAAATATTAGAAATATAAATTACAGTACAAATAATTTCGATCTGATTTAATTTATAAATTAAAAGCTACAACGTAACTAACAAATTAAACGGTCCCTGGACGCCATTTAAACTAGGACAATTCTTGGGAAAATCCGAAAAGATGGTAACCCTAAATAAATATAATTACATATGAGCTACTGTTCTATCTAGTCACCTGATGGAAAGCAATCAACGCCGCCCATAGACTTCCGCAGCGCCATATGCAGTGCGAAAGCATTGCCGATCTTTTAGGAAAGTGTCATTATGAGAGTGGGAACGGGACGGAGAGAGGAAGAGGGAGGGGGAGGGTGTTGGGCCTCCGGAATTCAGCCGCTCACTGTGCGCGGTAGGTATGCTACCACTCAGACGCTGGTTTTCTGCGGGAGTGTGGTACCTCCCCGGACGAGCCGGCCTATTCGTGCTGCAGAGAAATATTATGCCGTTCTTGACAAAGTATTTGTCTGCAGCGTGGCCCTACAACTGTTCTTTTAATAGAGCTTTGCTAAATATCTTAGCGAGCGAAATAAGGCTTCGTAGTCTTGTCTATTCGTTCCATCAAAGAATACACCCTGTCACACCAACTTGGTATGTCAGCAAGAGTAGTTTTCGCCTGGGTACTGGGTGCTATCTGCAATGGTCTGCCTGGAGATCTCTTAACAAACTCCGCACACTAGTGGGTCGTTGCAGACATTACACGAGCGAGTGGGGCAATACCGCGCCGCAGCGTAGAGGATGCGATTATCCCTTGGGGTCCCAAGCTAATCTATGGATCTACACAACTGCTTAATGTGCCCTAACACCTCCCGTCCCAAGAGCAACGGCAACTGACAAGGCGAACGCTGCTACCATTGCAATGGCGAATTACCGGGCCTCACGGAAGTGAGAAGGACTCACTTGAGCTTCGCTGGATCGATGTGCTTCAAGTTGTACTTGATGTGCTGATTGTAGGACATTCTGTTTTTGAAGTTCATGTCGCACTGAAACAAGAAAAGGTGTTTCTTTTTATGTGATAGGAAGGCAAACGAGCAGGCGTGTCTCCTTATGGAAAGCAATCAACCGCAGCGCCCCATAGTTGACCATTCGACACGTGAAATATAATAATTTACAACAGGGCAATATCGGTACTCACCTCGTGGCAGTACAACTGGGCGGAAGATTCGTGCGTGATGAGGTGCGTCTGCATGGCCTTCTTGAACAGGAATTTCTTCCCACACCGGGGACACTCGTACTCCTTTTCTCCGTTGTGGATGCTGAACCCATCATTGTGATTTTAATGCACAGACCAGGGGTTCTCAAAGTGTGCACCGTGGCGAGCAAAGACGTGCGCCGCGAGGCGTGATAGCTATTTGGACTTCGGCTAGCTACTTTTAATACAGTGTCATTTTTTTTAATAGAATTAATTATTTATGACACCTTTTTTACAATAATTAAATTTTGGTTTAAACCTTAATAATATTAAAATATTATTAATGGAGTCAGGCGTTACTTTGCGGAAATCCATCACTATATGGACAGTCAAAAGTTTTACTTAGCTTAGATCCGTGAGAAGCAAACAATAACAGAAAATTAATAACGTGTGTTTTTCTGCTGGATGAAGTGGATTTATTTGGAATTTAAACCAAAAACTTACCGAAAATCGGCCATCAATTCTCCACCCGCCAACTTTTCGGTTGTATTCCGGTAGAGTGTACTATACCTGAAGATGCCTCGTGTTGGGGCGAAACACGTGTCGTTTACAAGGTGGAAAAGTGGTAGTGTGTGTTTGGTGTTGTGTATAGCGGTTGGTGGGTGGAGAGTTGATGGTCGATTTTCGGTAATTTTTTGGTTTAAGTTCCAAATAAATCCACTTCATCCAGCAGAAGAAGACACATTACTAATTTTCTGTTTCTAAGTCATGCTCAAATTCAACGCAACCGAAAGAACATATGCAAAAAGAAAAGCATGCATCGTTTACAAAAAAATAACGTGTAACCGCAAAATGGTAAGCAAATTACCATTTTGCGGTCGAATTTTTATAAAGTTACTTTCCAACGGTATCGCTTCGTCAGCGCAGGTGTAATTAAAATAATTTTAAACAGTCTCTAGATTGAAAATTTGATTAGTTTTAGCTTAGTTTAATAGACGACCGATTGGCTCAGTGGCGGGGCCCTCCGCCCGCGGAGTCAACGGTCGCGGGTTCGATTCCCGCATCGGAATAAATATTTATATGGATTTTTAAATGTTTCTTCCGAGTCTGGTAACCCCCCAATCCGCATTTCCTTTCCTGCCCCTTCCTTTCTTCTCTATCCTTTCCCTTCCTCTCCGCCAATCCACGGTCTGCCGTGCCAATGGATGCGTGGCTAGGGGCGAGCCTAGTCGTAAGCGTGCCGATCGTCCCGGGGTCGGCCTCCCCCGGGGATTATGGTGCCTTACCTCAGCATGCAGGACTCTGCTGGGGCTGACCTCCATCCTCCCTTGCGGCTCGTGGGATTCACTAAAGACGAATTTAATATACCTAATTTGTCGAAAAATGACGGCGACGTGGTTCGCCACCCGTCACGTCCTGATTCTCACGAGGGCGAAAAGCGACCAATGACGAGCTGCGTCGCTGCGATGAATGGCAGCGGATGGAGCTCTGTGGTCTCTGCCAACCCTTGCGGGGGATAGGCGTGAATATATATAAAAAAAAAATAGTCTTAAAAAAAATAATGACTAATTGCAGGTTTAATATAATGAGCCCTACAGCTGGCAGGAGGGGGCGCGGGATAGGGCAAGATGGCGTAAGATGTGTTCGGACACGAAGATCTATTTTGGGTCGCTGCGCAGACAGACAGAGAGGCAGAAAGTTAGTTTCCTATTTTATGATACTAATTCTAATACCTCGACATACACAACTATGGATTATGAATATAAAATTCACGAAAAACAAAACATAAAAAGACGCCTCACAAGAGATGAGTTCTCAGCGAAGTGCGGTCGCGGAAGGTCTTCCCGCACACCTCACACTTCTGCCGCTCCGAGTGACTCTTGACGTGGCTACGCAACTTGCCCAGCGTTCTGGAACAACGATGCGATTACTTTCAACAGTTCGGCTGGCAACTCATAATAAATTAATTAATTACGTCACTGACAGACTTTTTGTGTAACTTGGTCATTAGGAAAAATTCACTTTTACACTACATGTGTAGGGTATGTATTATTCGCACTCACAAAATTCAACGAGTACAACTGAGTAGTGTAGTGGTACATCAATAAATGTATCTCACTAATGCAACAAAACTTTTTGTATTATCTCTTTTTAAATTCGTTATTTACAGTTTGAAATGAAAAATAAATAAATTGTCTTCTATTAAAACAAAATGTCAGTGCGTCTGACGTCTTTTGAATAGACATGTCACCCGTCCGGCACATATATAAAATGTAAATTGAAAAGTGTTAATAAAATATAATAAAGAATAAATATGAAAACAATATAAATGTACAATGAAAAAAGAATAAATTTTGAAAAAATTTATTTGAAGATAAAAAACCCCCTAAAGATCCCGGGTATCGCCGTAAGAAGTATGTATAGAACGCGCGATTGTTCACGTCCGCACGCTCCGCCCGCCAAGGGAGAACTGAAGTTTAGAACCAACAGCGTGCACGTCACCGTCCGTCGACGGAGGATGGCACGATATCGCCGTCTCTCTTTCGCACTGGATATCGCCGTCGGGTACTTACGCGGCTGTGTGCCCGCACAACGAGCACGTGTGTGTGGGCGTGGACGCGCCGTGCGCACGCGCAGCGTGGTCCGCGGCCACGCCCGCGCGCGACCACGCCGCGCCGCACGCCACGCAGCGCCATCTGTACATGTATTTGAAACGATTACTAACTATCCACGTATACAACATATCGTCTAATTATCAGAATTTGTAATCCACGCATCACTACCATGCAAAACCGGCTACCTACTAACGGCGTTTTCTTTATGGGATAGGAAGGCAAACGAGTAGGCGTGTCGCCTGATAGAGAGCAATCAACGCTGGCCATAGACATCCGCAGCGCCATATGCAGTGCGGAAGCGTTGCCGACCTTTAAGGATAATGTCATTATGGGAGTAGGAGTGGGAGGGGAGGGGGGAGTTTAATTTTAGTAAAAACTCCACATTCATATTATATTTGCACATAATTATGACGATATGATTCGTGATTCAAATAGATTCTTTGATTGGTAATGTCTTAGTGGTAGAGCCACGCTGCGGACGAATACTTTGTCAATAATGGCATAATATTTGTCTGTAGCATGAAGGGAGTAGCAGGGAGTAGCTGTCTGTAGGAAGGGCAGAGAAGGGGGAGGGTAGGGCCTCCAGAACTCAGGCTGCTCACCGTACGAAGCCGTAGCTAACCTCTGCCATTCATGACAAAGTGTTCGTCTGCAGCGTGTCTCTATCGCAGTCTTGTTTTCTTTTATTCCGTTTTTCAAAGGTACACTCACCTGACCCGATGCCTCCTGCGGTGGGCGCACAACGCGTGCGTGTCTCTGCACCGTATGCGGCACACGCTGCACACGGCGCCGCCCACGGACTGTGGACGAGACGACTTTTTCAGATAGATTTAGCACAAGCCTTCCTATGGTCGAACGGTATCCTTCCAGGAGGCAACAACTCTGACTTGCTTCCCGTCCGTTTATACACTGGCGGATTGTTTTTTCTTATGGAATAGGAAGGCAAGCTGCAGTTGCCGACCGTTAAGGAAAGTTTTATTATGGGAAGGGAAGGGGAAGGGAAGGGAAAGGAAGGGGAAGGGAAGGGAAGGGGAAGGGAAGGGGAAGGGAAGGGGAAGGGAAGGGGAAGGGTAAGGGGAAGGGAAAGGGGAAGGGGAAGGGAAGGGAAGGGAAGGGGAAGGGGAAGGGGAAGGGGAAGGGGAAGGGGAAGGGGAAGGGAAGGGGAAGGGAAGGGGAAGGGAAGGGAAGGGAAGGGAAGGGAAGGGAAGGGAAGGGAAGGGAAGGGGAAGGGAAGGGAAGGGGAAGGGGAAGGGGAAGGGGAAGGGAAAGGGAAAGGGAAAGGGAAAGGGAAAGGGAAAGGGAAAGGGAAAGGGAAAGGGAAAGGGAAAGGGAAAGGGAAAGGGAAAGGGAAAGGGAAAGGGAAAGGGAAAGGGAAAGGGAAGGGGAAGGGAAGGGAAGGGGAAGGGAAGGGGAAGGGAAGGGGAAGGAAAGGGGAAGGAGAGGGGAAGGGAAGGGGAAGGAGAGGGGAAGGAGAGGGGAAGGAGAGGGGAAGGAGAGGGGAAGGAGAGGGGAAGGGGCCGATGTTGGGCCTTCGGAACACAAGCTCGCCGTACGAAGCGCGGTAGAGGAAGTGTGGTGCTGGTGCTTCCCCAGGCGAGCCGGCCCATTCATGCTACAGACAAATATTATGACATTCTCGACAAAGTATTCGTTTGCAGCGTGGCTCTACCACTTGTAATATGTAATACTTGATATGCATACCAGGGTGTACGATCGGATTCATTTCATCCGCTAGTACGGTGGCGGCGAGTCAGAGACGTACGAAGTCATCAAACGGCAGGAGGACCGTCAGAATGCATTTGAGTGAAGTAACAACAGATTTATTAGTACTTAATCAATGAGATGAGTGTGCCTGTGTGTTTCTTGTTTCACGTATCTTGAAAGTTTCAAGTAAGAATTTGTGTTAATTAACTGGGGTCGATTTATAGACCTCGTCAACCCCCAAAATCAGTTTTTGTTTATACATACATAAATATAGTAACGCCTGTCTCCCTGTAGGGTCAGGCAGAGACCACAGATCTCCATCCGCTACGATCCCGACACACCTTTCTTGCTTCCTTCATACTCATCCATCTTTTCATCCATCCTTCCTCTCATATTCATCGTAGCGAAACGGCTCTTCGCTCGTCGCTTCTCACCCTCGTGGGAATCAGGACGTAATGGGTGGAGACCCACGCCATTGTCATTTTTTAACGAATTGGGTTTATTAAAATTCATCACGGTGAATCCCACTAGCCGCAAGGGAGGATGGAGGTCAGCCCCAGCAGAGCTCCGCATGCTGAGGTAAGGCACCATAGTACCCGGGGGAGCCCGATCCCGGGACGGTCGGCACGCTTGCGACTAAGCTCGCCCCTAGCCACGCATCCTTTGGCACAGTAAAATCTTAGATTGGCGGAGAGGAAGGGAAAAGGATAGAGAAGAAACGAAAAGGCAGGGGAAACGAAAGATGGATTTAGACAGGATGATAGGGATATGATACTACCGCAACGGAAGACAAGGAGTGATACGGTTCCTTTATGTGGACCCCACGGGAAACCGATTTCGACAGTTTGGGAACCTCTGGTCTATTCCATATAAAAAAGAATCTCACCGGATCATGTTTCTTCATATGGTTGACGAGTTTGAATTTGTGATTGAAGCCGACGACACAGTCGTAGCAGCGGTACTCGTGACGGGTGAACACCTCGTTCACCAGCGACCTCTGACGTTCCGCCTCCACCTGGAGAGAACCGACATAATATAATAAAAAATTCAAATATTTTATTTGCCGACATAATTACATTGTACATGTAGGTGGTCGAGGAGTATCTTTGCCTAGCCGCCTGGTGGTTATGGTATTGGTACACGGGTACGCGACCCCGGCCTTCCGATCTACTACCGTATCACTCCCCGTCCGTTGCGGTAGTATCATATCCCTATCATCCTGTCTAAATCCATCTTTTCTTTCCCCTGACTTTTCCTTTCTACTCTATCCTTATGTTTTCTTTTCGGAAATCCGTGGTCTCTGCCTAACCCTACAGGGAGACAGGCGTGACAAAACAGGTATGTATGTATGTAGATATGGAGTAAAAGAAAGTGTTGTGGCGTGGCGTTTGGGCACATGGCGAGGATGGATAAAAGACGACTGACTAAAGAAATTAACGTTGCGGATGTAGGTGGGAGGATCGGTAGCGGAAGACCAAGGAAAACATACCAACTTTTTAAAAAAGGCCAGGTCAAAAGTACCCTTAACCGGCGAGCTTGTATGAAGAGAGTGATGAGTGTGAACGAGGCAAATAAATGTATGCCGAGATCGTAGCAGATAGAGATCTGTGGTCCCTGCCTACCCCTACGGGAAACAGGCGTTCTTGTTTCAGAAATGCCAATGTCGTATAGATTCCAAAATACCATAGAACTTCGGTGATTCCACAGAATAATACTTTTACTTCATAAAAAGAAGTCAATCAATAGTATCAATATCAGCCCGCGGCAGTCCAGTGTTGGACATAGGCCTCACTCAAGGCGCGCCACCTAGTCCGATCTTCGGCTACACGCATCCAGTCTCTGCCAGCCGCCCTGCGCAGATCGTCGCTACATCTAGTAGGGGGTGCGTCCCACAATACGTTTGCCGAGAAGAAGTCCCCACTCCAGCACTCGTCTACTCAAACCATCGTCGGTTCTCCTTCAAACGAGTACAGCCCATTGTCACTTCAGTGCGTTAACTTGAACAGATCTATGTCGGTGACTCTGGTTCTCCAGTTAAATTAAGTGTATAATTTGAAAATTATAATATACCTCCTCCCAACTCAAAACAACCATTTCCAGCAGCCCATTGTCCACGTTAAGTTGGGACAGCTTTTTAGTCACCCTTGGATTGTTGACCACACCGGCTGGTTTCTCCCGTTTAGGCGCTGGATGTTTTCTGCGGTCAATTTTTGGACCTTCTGTTTGGGGAAGAGAATTTTATATGAAATATATATATATATATATATATATATATATATATAGGTACAAATATATGTTTTTTTTTATGGGAAGAGAAGGCAAACGAGCAGGCGTGTCAATTGATGTAAAGCAATCAACGCCGCCTGTAAACATCCGCAGTACCATAGACAGTGCAGAACTCAGCCGCTCACTGGACGAAGCGCGGTAGCTAAGCTACCACTCAGATGCCTGTTTTCTGCAGGAGTGCGGCACTTCGAGCGAGCCGGCCCATTCATGCTACAGACAAATAATATGCCATTCTGATAAAGTATTCTAGATAAAGTATAAGTCTATAGCGTGGCTCTACCACTGTTTCATTTATACTTTTTTACATCTGTGCCAATACTTCTATGGATGTGAAGCCTGGACTATAAAAGAGGATATCAGAAAATGTATAGTAAGCATTCGAAATGTGGCTTTTTATCTATTATTTTTATATATTGTATCTCGTGGATACAAAAAGTTACGAACCAGCAAGTTCTAAGACGAGTTGACCAGAAACGCAAGCTTTTAAAAATTATTAAGCAAAAGAAAGTTGCTGATCTAGGACACCTGTTTTAGGCATCCTACATTTGAGCTTCTACAACTGATAATGATGGGAAAATTTGCCGAAAAAAGGAAAGCTAGTGGTAGAAAAAACTCGTGGTTGAGGAGCATCCCGCAGAGTGGACCGGCATAGCAAGTGCTGCCCAACTTTTTAGCCATGACTGCCAACCTTCAATAATTGGAGAGGCGCATTAAGAAGAGGTTATACTTTACCTTCTATCTGCTTTTTCTTTTTTGCTTTAACAACACCTGCATCCTTCTTAGGTTTCAAGGGCTCATCATCTGACTCATCAAAGTTATTCATTTTAGTTTTTCTTCTACCCTTTCTTTTTGTTTTATTCTTTGCTATAGGTACTTCATACTCGAAAGGATCTGATTTTATTACTGCCTGAAAAAATTTCGTGTGAAATGTTAAAAAAATTGAATTAAATCACGTTCATCAGCGTATTGGTGCACACTGCTGCATGAGCCTGCATTGAGAAGGAAGAAACGGCTGCTCACATCGTGCTTCTGTGCAGGAGAGTATCCTACTACCGGGCCAGATACCTGGATGCATTCATGTCCCTCATAAACGCTGTAGGCAAACCGAAGAGGCTGCTGCAGTTCTTCAGGCTATCGATTCTGACAACACGCAAAATAGACGCATGATGACGTCACATTGCGGAATCCAGCCCAATATACCATTATAGCATCTGTAGTCCTGAACATGATTAATAGAGTCAGATATTTCTTTGCAGACATCTATTATTATGTGGACAATCAGAAGTTTACAGAGAACATAATCTAAATCATTAACATTTAATAGAGGATTACCTTACTGCTTTTTTCATCTGTATTGGATTCTACATCCTTATCTACGCCATCATCCATAAAGAAGTTTCCATCATCTTGACCAGGATCATCCTGGTCTTCAATCTTAATAAAAGTAAGAGGTTCAGCCTCTTTTTCTGGAGTGAGTTCACATGTTTTCAGTTCATATTTAACGTTTATTATAGAACATAAGTTATTTTTGGACAAGTCTGATAAAGGCGAAAGATTTGAGGTCTGATGCAGCTGTAAAATTAATACATGATAAACACAAGAAGTACAATGTTTAATTAATCCGTTAAATCTATTATGACTTTTCAAATCATTGTTAAACTAAATTTCTAGCCTAATCATGGCATTTTATGAAAGGAGGTCAAAAGTATCCTAAAGTATCCTTGTCATAGTAGAATGTGTGCTGAGAACATAGCAGAAGGAGATCTGTGGTCTCTTCTAGGGAAATGTTCAGATATGATTCGAGACACACAAATTATATTCAAACTTTGAAGATCTGAACCTGGTAAAAAGTTGCTTGAAGGCCCACCTGAACCGTAATACCTACCTCTTGTGAACAACAGATGTTGACAAGTGGGAACACATGGGTGGGGGGGAGAAAAAAACCAATGGCGGAAAACAAGATGGCCGCAGCTAAAAACGTTATTTGTGGGTCAATTTCCCTGAAATTTGGCAAAAGCAAGAAAAAAAAGCTAGTCACTTTTATAGACATATGACTTGGCTGATCAACACACTATCAACAAGTGATTAGTTGGACAGAGGCCACAACATACTAGATCATCACCATACAGTCAAAAACAGCAATATATGTGTTGTGGCAATTTAGCAAGTAATTTCATTTTGGCAACATTGATTTGATATTGACCTATTGATCACCTCCATATCTTCTCCATTCTTATCATGACTGCACCAATAATAAGCACAATTATGTCTTCTCTATTCTATTCCATCTCATCCACAAGTGCACCAATTAATCTCATTTGTATCTTCTCCATTCTACATGATATTGATGAAATCATCTGTACTATTTTGGCACTATTGAAAGCCATTAATTCAAATGAATGAATGAATAAATAGATATTGCTACCATGCAGCCCTAGCAAGAAAAAGAACAACACCTCTTTTTTTCAGGGTGTGACGGAAGGGATAAAACACTTGTGGCAAGAAAGATATGTGTAAATATATGTATGTAAAATCATTAATCTTAGACTTTAGTGAGTGACTGGGGATTTCATATTTGAGTTCAAAAAACGATTCTACTAAACAACAGTATAAACTGTGTTAACAAACCCTGTGTCATTTATCTTGTTGAGTGGGAATTGTAAATCTGTCTACAATGCATATACAACAACCAATGTAATGAAAATGTTTATAAATAAACTGCAATTGAACTAACCATGAATTTAACAAGGTAATTATGGGCTGCTCTTACTCTGCGACTAAAATGCAATATTCTTTTTAGTATAGCAGTGCACTCCCAACATAGTAGGAGAGGCTGGCTTAGAATTTCCTGAAACAAAACATTTTAATCATTTTTTTCCATATCATCAACAGCCTATGACAGGCCTCCCCCATATGGCATTGCATATATGCTAAGACTCCACTCCAGCACAAGTCTGCTCAAGTGGTTATCGGACCCCCAATAAACGTGACCAGCCCATTGCCACTTTAGTATTTCAAAAAACTTTGCTTCTCTGGCTGAATTTCTTCACTCTAAATCATATCTACAGAGCATATATACTCTGAGCATAGCTCTCTCCATAACTAGATAGTCAGATGAGCACCTCTAAGCTTACGAAATAGGAGACTGTTAGTGAACACATTTCTGCTTTATAGTTAGTCCCTAATTTTCAAGCATATGAACATCTAAACATATTATCAAACCCTTTTTTAATTGATTATAGGAATATTAATGTTTTCTTAAAGCTAACAGTGGCAGACGTGAACAGATTATATGCACAAGTATAAAGAGGATTGACAAGTATTACTTACTAAAACACCCAGAAAACCCCTATATATTTTTAGGCTATCTTCATCTATCGTAGCTGTTAATTTTCTGTCCACGCTAAGACAGCCTTCACAAATAGAGCCTAGAAACGGTAAGTTTTCTTGTAAACTCATCGTTTATTTTTAAAAATTGGCACTTAAACGAAAAAGAACATCATTTTCATAAATTACTAATAAACAAAACAAACTCCAAACAAAACAGATTCGACATGACATTTGCCAATTTTATGTTTGACAAATAAGCCTTCTGTGACTATTATAGCAATTAGCTGTGACTATTATGCCAGTGTCAAGTAAAGTAGTAACAAGTATTTTGAAATGCGAATTAAGCTTATTATGATACCTACGTTTTGCTTAATTGTGGCCGTTTTACCAAAACTTTCATGAACTTTTCCATTATTAGCATTAGCATTAAAACAAAGAACGCTTAAAACGATATACGCATTTATTTAATTTCATTTTCCCACAAAATATATTTTTTTTCATCCAAAGTTTGAGTTTCATTAAGCGATGGATTTTGGCGAAAAACTAAAGAATTATGATCTCGTCGTTCTCAAGGAAATATTATGTATATATATCGTTACGTAGCAGAGGTTTGTATAACTTTTTGTAGTTTAAAGAGTCATAGACAGTCGTAGATTTAACCATGTTAGAAGTAGGCGGGAGAGTTATAACTTAGAGGACATAAAACCCTTTTTTTTTTTTTTTTTATGGGATAGGAGGGCAAACGAGCAAGCGTGTCGCCTGATGGAAAGCAATCAACGCCGCCCACGGGCAACCGCGACACCGCAGGAGTCGCGGAAGCGTTGCCGGCCTTTTAGGTATGTATAGGCTAGTTTTTTGAAGGTTCCAATGTCGTAACGGTTCGGAAAGACCGCCGAGGGTAACTGATTCCACAAACTGGTGGTGCGTGGAAAGAAGTTACGAGCGAAACGCACCGTAGTAGATCGCCACTCATCCAGGTGGTGGGGATGAAATTTTTCTTTACGGCGAGTTGTGCGGTTGTGGAATTCCGCGGCGGGAATTATTCCAAACAATTCCTCGGAGCACTCCCCATGATAAAGGCGGTAAAAAATGCTGAGAGATGAGACATCTCTCCGCAGCGCTAGAGAATCAAGCCGATCGGTGAGATCTTGGTCATCGACGATTCGGATCGCACGACTTTGAATGCGATCAAAAGGAAGAAATTGATACTGGGGAGCCCCGGCCCAGAGGTGAGAACAGTATTCCATGTGTGGCCTGACTTGTGCCTTGTATAGTTGGAGGCAATGGCCAGATGTGAAATATTGTCTCGCTCTACTGAGCACACCCAGCTTTTTCGAGGCCAGCTTGGCCTTTTCTTCCAGATGGCCGCGGAACTGGACATCATGCGATATGTCAACTCCAAGAATTCCGATATATGGCTTAAGATTGAGGGGAGTGTCTCCAAAGCGAGGAGCTACGACAAAGGGAATTTTTTTGGTAGAAAACGAGCAAACTTGTGTCTTATTGGGGTTGAATTCGATTAGATTACGCTGACCCCAATTCGAGACCTGGTCTAATGAGGTCTGTATTTCAGACACAAGTTTGTTCCGACACTCATCGGTATGTGCCCGAGAAATGTTAGCACGGCCGGAGTATAAGGCATCACCTGTGGTGTCATCTGCATAACAGCGTATGCTACTAATTTGTAACATATCGTTGATATGCAGAAGAAACAAAGTAGGTGAAAGCACACAGCCTTGCGGAACACCAGCATTCACGGGCTTCGAGTCCGAGCAAAAACCGTCTAAAACGACTTTTATGCTCCGATCCGTCAGGAAGCTGGTGATCCATTTGCATAATTTATCGGGCAACCCATAGCACGGAAGTTTAGCTAGAAGAGCCTTGTGCCACACCCGATCGAAGGCCTTCGCTATATCCAGGCTTGCTGCTAAGGCTTCCCCTTTGCTCTCCACCGCTTCTGCCCATCGGTGTGTCAAATAAGTGAGAAGATCACCAGCTGAGCGACCCTGACGAAATCCGTATTGACGGTCACTAATCAGCTGATGCTCCTCAAGATACCGTAAGAGCTGGCAGTTAATAACAGATTCCATTATTTTGGAGAACAAAGACGTGATGGCAATTGGCCTGTAGTTAGCTGGATCAGAGCGGTCACCTTTTTTTGGGATCGGATGTATTAAGGCTGTCTTCCATGAGATCGGGACCATACCTGAGTTGTAGGAGTGCCGGAAGAGGCGCGTGAGAACTGGAGCCAACTCTGGAGCACATATCTTAAGCACAATTGGGGGGATGCCATCTGGCCCACTCGACTTATTGATGTCAAGAGAAAAGAGTGCTTTACGCACCGAGTTTTGAGTAAATCGGATTTCTGGCATAGAGCACACACGCCGGAGGATGGTTGGCGGTGGTCTTTCTCTGTCATCAAGAGTCGAGTTTGATGCAAAAAGAGAGCCCAGAAGATCGGCTTTCTCCTTTGCAGTGTGGGCCAACGAGTCATCCGCCCTGCGCAGAGGTGGAAATGATGGCTGACAGAAGTTTCCTTGCACGGCTTTTGCGAGAGACCAGAACGCCCGAGAACCTGAGGGAAGGCGAACTAGTCTCTGGCCGATTTCTGCAACGTACTCAGATTTTGCTCTGGCAATAGCTCTTTTGAGGGATCTGGAGACAAAGTTATACTTTTTCCTAAGCTGCCATTCGGAAGGATCTTTCTTTGCCTTTGCTTTAACCCAAGCCTGAAACGCCTCCTGCTTTTGCCGGAACGCCATTTTGCAGGAGTGGTTAAACCAGGGCTTAGTCTTGCCTCCAATAGGTACCACAGTGCTTGGAACAAACAGTTCCATACCCTGAAGCACCACATCAGTGACAAGATCAGCAATGACGAGCGGATCCTCCGATGCAAAGCAAATTTGCCCCCATGGGTAGGATGCGAAAAAGGTCCGCAGTCCATCCCAGTTTGTTGACCTGAAGTACCAGACACGGCGGCAGCCCGCGGATCGGGGCCGTGATCTTCCCCTTATCTTCCCCAAGGATTATTGCAATTATCAGCTTCAGTGTTTGGAAATTTTCACCTTCAATTTTGAGATCACCTGCATTAATTGATGCTGAAATATAATATTGTATACATTTTCAAGGATGTTACCAATGAGATTGCCGTGTATTGTTGATATGTTTTAATTTCGTGAGCGACTTTTCTAATGCAATATAAATATATTTAAAATCCCCAAACCAGGCCATAGAGCTTGACCGGTCGATTGATAGTGGTCGGGATAATTCGTCATGTGCTGATGAGTTTCGCAGTTGAGGTGTTAAAAGTGTGTCTTAAATCTAGCAATCGCGCTTATGTCGCTATGCAATCAACGTTGCTTAATTTGAATAGTGCCATAATTAGTTGTTTCTGGGGCTTAAAGATACATGAAATATCTTAATATTTCACGGTTTGATTTGCAGTAAGTGAAAATATCATTATTATTTCACTTTTGGAATATGTACCAATGAAATGTTTGTTGATTTAAAGAACTGTCATTTATTTGTATATAGCTACGTTTTTAGGAAAGAAAAAAAACTAAATTAAAAGAAATAATTTACAGTGTATTGTTTTATTATCCACATACTGTATTACACAAAAGAAATCTCGAACTAAAATAATACAAACAAAATTCATTCTTATTATCAAAATCAAACTTACAAATAAACCATAGACACCAATAATATTGTGATATGTGTAGATCAAAAAGAGAAGTCTTTTTTGTCCCTTTTCGTATATATGTCGCACATTTATTAAGTTCTCAATTTTACACAATTACTGTAATATGCTCATGATTATATGATATTACATTATATTATAATAATGGTATAAATAGAGTTAAGAATAAATTAAACATAAAAATGCATTTTTATTTGATACGTCTTCGACGGTCTTGAAAGGTCTATCTATTTAATAGACTTTTCAAAACTCGGGATCGTCACTAAAAATTCATAAAAGCTATCATACCTTAAAAAGTGAATTTATAATTTAAAGTTCGTAAGACTAATTACTATTATAATGTCGTTTTGCTTTATAGCCTACGAAATGGCTCCAGTGAGTGTATTATGAAAAGCCTATGGCAAATATACATATGAAAAGTGGCAAAAAATTAATGTTATTAAAATTATCTATTGCTTTTTAGTTCGCCATTTTTCATATGTGATAATAATCGGCACTTGTCATAATGATATATTTATTATACATGATAATTTTATTGTCAAATCACGTCTTAGGGATTTTATATATGAACATCAAATATATTATATATATATAGGGTAAAAACATAACGTTACAATTTTAAATTCACCGAAAAAGTTTTATTACGTCCATATATGTATATTGACTATTCATCTTCGTCGCATATCAGAACCATCGAAAATATTATTATTGTTAGGCCATTTATTACAATTTTAATGCCAAGATTTTTTAATAATTTAAAACCTTTTCTATTTAATCGCTTAAATTAGTCTTTTGCCTTACACTCACTGATCGTCAGACTAGAATCTACCCAGTTGTTTTAAACCTATGATTGCTTTTTTGCCACTTTATCACCAAACTCTGGCGTTTTTCGTTTGTATTGATCCTCTTCACTGATACTAGTTGATACTGAGATTTCCGTTATAGGTTCTGAAGATTTTTCTACGGATTCCGTTACGCTTTGACCAAAGTATATAGCTACATCATTGTCATCCACTTCTACCACTGGCTTTATAGATTCTACATTCGGCGCTGGCACAACTATTTCATGCGTAACTGAATTGTCAGGTTTCAGGTCGCAATCGCTATGTGAAATATCTTTATGGATTACTTCCCGTTGAAGTATATGTTTTATATCTCTTGTGCCTTGTATATCTTGGTCTGCGTTGTTCTGTGATATTTTTTCTTTCGTCCTGTCCACAGGTTCATACCCGGCTGGTAAAACTAGCCCGTTCAATTCGAAGTTCGCAAAGTCAACGTTACTAGACTGTCCAAAATTTGGACCGTCGACTTTTACTGGTTTTTGAGGATTTGGTTGCTCAATAGCCTGCAGTATGCTTTGTAACAGACCTTCAGAAAGCAACTGTTCATGTGGTATTGACGGAGAACTAAATTTACCGTTTCCATTATCAGCTGATTGTATTTGCAATGAGTAGGTTGCTAAATTTCCTCTTATAGGAATCTCTGAATTTAATTGATTGCCTTGACCGCTGGCTTGGTTTAGATGTTGATTCGTTGATTCTATCTTCTTTTGCAATTTTTTAGCTTCTTCACTTAAGTTCCTTATTTTCTCTGATGTATGGTATATTTGTTCTGATACAAAATGGATATTGTCTTCTTTGTAACTATGTTTTCCCGAATCGTCTTTTAACGATTTTCCTTTTTGGATACTAGATTTTTCTGTTTTTTCATTCTTAATCGTATTTGTAGGTAGAACAGTCTGAACTAAATTGTGTGAGGCTGTGGAAAGGTCTTTAGCATTATGGGAAATTGATTCGCTGCTTGCTTCTGATGTTTTATATTCGTTATAAGAACTCAATGACTGATGATTCTTTAACAGAGTCGAGCCTAAGGAACTTAAACTGGCGATATATTTCGATGCCAATTCCGGTGGGATTTTCCCTCCTGACTTGGCAGCTTTTAATATTTCTTCGTGATACGGGCAGTGTTTTAAAATGGCAGCAGCTTCTAAGTTTGAAAGATTAGCCAGTATCGTTCCATCGAGTGTTGCGGTTACTGCATTAGCACTAGAACCTGATGCTGTGTGATCACCTACAGTCAGTAGAGGCGCGGAGTATGAATCAATTGGAGAACCGTACAGATTGCTAGGCTGATGTTGTCCATGGAAGTTTATGGGGTTACCCGAATGGGGAAGGCTGAATAAGTTTGATGATTCTATAGATAGCGAAACTCCATTAAAATCATGATTACCGGTTTGTAATTTGACATCTTTAACTTCTCTGACAGGGGGCGGTAAATATGCCGGACCTGGTTTCAAATGATCTACACCGTGTGAATCTTTATGGTGTGTGACATGGCCGACTTGTTGGATTAATCCTTCCGGCACGGATTCTCTGAATTTAATTGGGTGTTTGGGATTACTTCCTCCAGTGTGTATGGAGGGACCACCCCCAGAGAATGTTCCGTAAGGAATGGGCAGATTTGAAGGGAAAGGCCTGTGAGGAGCTTTATACTGGCTCCCTAGAGTTACTCCAAATACTCCCGAAGGGGGTATCAAACCTTTAGCCCCCTGTTGTCTTGTGGAAGGTGGGTAAGGTCCGTTTGAAAGAGAATCTAGTGGTGGCACGCTGTATGTATCTATCGGTTTTCCATGTCCCGACGGAATTGCTTGTATGATCGACAAGTCGGACTGTGGGTTACTATTTTCTGTGTAATGAGCTTCGAAAATAGTTTTCGATTGATCTATATGATTTGAGTCACCGCCTACGATCGCGTTTAGGTCTATATTAGCCAATGCGTCTTGATGCACATTGGAATATCCTGTGGTGATTTGGGCTCCGGAAAACTGGTGTTCCTGACCGATACTTGGTAAAGAGTTACCGTCCAGATTTAGATGTACTTCCTGAACTATTGGAGGCGGAGGCGGTGGTTGTGCAAAGTTGTCGTCGAAAACTTGGACGTGTTCCACATGAGAAATGCCGTTGATATGATGTTCAGCGTGTTGGATAATTGGTTTAGATACACCAGGTATAGGTTTCCAGCCATCGTAGAGTACATGAGGTGGTGTTGGAGGAGCAGGGATACCCGGGTGTGGTGGTCGTGGGTTAGGATCCGGTTGGGGAGGACCATAGTGTCCGACGTTCTCAACATCGTGAACAACAACTTGTTCGTTTGGTCCGATGGGACCTAGTACATATCCTGGGGGCCCATAAGTGTCTGTGGGGAGGGGGAAATTGGGCTTTAAGTCTAACGGTAGACTTGTTAATGGAGTTCCATATATGGGGGCTGGTAAATTGAAACCCAAATCAACACTTGCAACGCTACCAACGTTCTGTTGGAATGATATCTGCGATACTTCAGGCAAACGTACATTTTGTATATTCAACTGTGATGTTCCATGGGTTATTTTAGGCGGTCCATATACAGGTTTGGGTACGCCGTATACTGGTTTCGGTACGCCATATACGGGCTTTGGAAACGATATCTTTGGAGGTTTGAAAGGTACTCCGTAGGTTGGCTTTGGCAGTGTAAATTTCGGTGGTCCATGTGTTTTCTTGGGCGGTCCGTACACATGTTTGGGTGGGCCGTATATAGGCTTTGGGGGTCCGTATATAGGTTTTGGTTTCGGTGGTCCATACAGCGGTTTTGGTTTAGTGATAGGAGGTGGAGGGCCCTCGTAGCTTTGGTTTGGGAAAACTACAGGTGCAGGTGGTCCGTATGCGCCTGGCGGTGTGTCCAGAAAGATGTTCTTCTGGAACTCAGGGACTCCATAGATTGGTGCCGGCAACGCGAGATCTGGAACTGAGATGATATTGAATTTTTATTAAAATTAAAATGATTACATTTTATTCATCTATCATTGTTCATTCATATTCACGACCAATTGGCTTAGTGGCGAGGCTGCCATCTAAAAGTCATGGTCGTGGACCTACAGATATTTATTCGGAATCTTGTTATCTCGCATTGGACAAGCGTGATCGATTAATATCCTTTCTTCCAGAAATGGGAAGACCTTTGTCCAGCAGTGGGACGTATGTATATGGGCTGTACAATAAAATAATCATAATATAATTTATATTAAAAGCCCACGGCAGTTCAAGAACTAGGCCGATCTTCGGCTACACCAATTTCTGCCAGCTGCCTCGCGCTGACCTTCCCTCCATTTGTACTAGAGGCGTCCCACACTACGTTTGGCGATACGCTGTCTCCACTCCAGCACTAATCTATTCCAACATAGTAAATACATTGTATCATTTGTTTGTTATAAGTCTTTTTTTTTAAAATAGGAGGGCAAACGAGCAAGCGCAACGCCGCCCATAAAAATAGGCGATACCATTGGGATCACGGAAGCGTTGCTGGCCTTTAAGGCTTGTTTTTAGAAGGTGCTAATGTCACATCAGTTCAGAAATTTATCTTCACTAAACGTTTTGTTGTTCGACTACTAATTGGCTCAGTGACGTGGCCCCCCGCCCATGGAGTCAATGGTCGCGGGTCCGGTATCCGCATCGCAATAAATATATGTATGGCCTACAGATATTTATTCCGAGTCTGGTAACCTCGCCAATCCGCATTGGACAAGCTTGGTGGGTTTAACGTCCGTTCCTCCAGAATTGGGGAGGTCCGTGCTCAGCAGTGGGACATATATGGGTTGTGAAAAAAATGCATTTTGTTTAGCTACCGTCTCTAAAGCGACACGTTATAAAATATAGACTCACGAATGTTGGCGATATCACTTGGAGGTCCATACACGTCTGCCGGCAGTGGTTCGCCGTACGAATTGGAGAGGCCCGCCTCGCGTTTCTGCGCCTGCGCACCTAGAACGTGGCGCGTTAACATTTTACTAATGTTCACAACAGGTTGACGTGGATATAAGCGCTCGATCGGATCAAGATATGTATGTAGATATGTACTACATAATCCCAGATCTCCAGCATATCTTCAAGAGCGTTTCCAGTTTCTTGTCCCCAGGGATCAGCCCTGTCGCACGTCCTACTGCCTTCTCCTTCGTATTCCTCCGCATTCTTCTAGCCGTTACGGTGGCTCATTCACTGTACACGCAGTGCGCTTGTGGAACTCTCTCCCACATACTATACGTGATAGCCTCTCACTGGATGTATTTAAGAGAAGAATTAAAGAACATTTCCTTTCAGTATAAAATATTTATATATGTATATATTTATGTGTATATTATATATATATATGTATCCTTTTATTTATATAGTATTATATTATATATTAATAGTATTTATATGTTTATATATGTATGGTTTTATATAGTATGTATTGTTAATTTGTATATTATTATTATATTTTGTTGTACACTTATTTCTATCCTCACAGATTTTCTTATCTCTCTTTCACTCCTGGGTTTGTTGGAAGAAAACTCAATTTTGAGTTAAGCTCGCCCTTATACATCTTCTTTCCTTTTAATTCTTGTATTTCCTGTTTTGTGTACAATAAAGTATTAAATAAAATAAAAATAAGATAAGCGCGAGATCCCGGCACACTTTCGAGACAAGCGTGGACACTCCACGGCTGTCTTTCGTAGAGTCTATCACACTCGAGGATGTCTTGTGTCGAGTCGAGACGCGTCCTGTTTGTAGTGAAAAGAGGTAGTGTTTGACGTTGTCAACTTTAATCACCAGAGTGATGTGTTAAGGATTTTCTGACGGCCGGCTCATCACAGTCTCCCTACATACATACATACATATATATTTAAATATCTTGTTCAAATTTTTAATCGTTAATAAAATAATTTTTTTTAAGGCATAGGAAGGCAAACGAGCAGGCGTGTCACCTGGAAAGCAACCAACGCCGCCCATAGACATCCGCAACGCCACAGGCAGTTATTTTTTTATATATTCACGCCTATCTACCGCAGGGGTTGGCAGAGACCACAGAGCTCCGTCCCCTACCATTCATCGCAAGCAGCGAAACGGCTCTCCATTGGTCGCTTCTCACCCTCGTGTGAATATTATATTAATGGTAATTATATTTAATAAAATAATTTTTGTCGTTGATCTAAATAGGAATCCACTTAAAATGTTGAAGTGAAAACTTCTATCGCCGCGTTACACGGCTCTGGGTAGGGAAAAAATCTATGGGTTCGCGTCAGCAACATGCTAATGCTTAAGGTATATCTATAGCTATGAGTATAGCTATAGACATACTTTAAACACAGTTAATGCGCGCGCAGCTGCCTACGTACACGCATCACGCCAACACATTGTATATACCCGATTGTATGTATGTGCGTTGGACGCTTCATAGATGGATAAAGTTTTGAGTCGCGTCAGCAACATGCTGAAGTAATAACAGCATATCTGTAGCTATCACCCTCACGTTCTATGTGTGTATACTTTGCATTATTCTTTATATTGTGTTTTAATTTGATTATTTCAATTGTTGAATTGTCAGATCATTGTGCAGTACAACAGTGAGTACTAAATATGTTATTAATATTACAATTCGTTTGAAATTTCAAAATACAGTTTTAAGTTTTCACTTCTGTCGACAGTCCTTATGACTGCCTTGAATTTTTTAATATCACTCGTTTTGATTTGTGTTCGCGCTTCTTAGTAATGTGAGTTTGTCTGACCGTGTTTATTATTGGTGTGTTTATTGATAGTACAGTACCGGATTGTGTGGCTTCGGCGACCAGGTCATGCTCGCTGTCCTTGGCGACCAGACCGGGAGGCGAGTCCTCAGCGTGGACTGTGGCGAGGACGCTCAGCCAAAGTAGAAAAGGCTGAAATACGAGGAAACATTGGTTAGTTTACATTGGTTAGTTAAAATTAACGACTCTAAAATTTATGCGGTATGTTTTTTTTCTTTTATGGCAATTAGTTAAAACTATTATGCCAGTGCCAAGTAAAATACAATAATTCAATCTCTTGAAATATAACAAGTCAGCTTATCACGTTACGTCTTGATAAAATGGTGGCATAGAATGGTGGTATTTTGCCAAAACCTATGGACTTTTTCAATCAACTTAAAAAGTTACGATACACGCGTTTATTTCATATCATTTTACTTATACGCCTTAATCGAACTATATTGTATAATACGCCACCACAATTAAACAATATAACTGATAATAATATAAGATTATGGAAATTAAATAAAAACACAATGTGAATGATGTAAGTTGGCGGGAAAAGTCCCTATGCGGTGTGCATACATGATTCAAATTCAGAATTCTTTACTTCGACATAAGAAACTATATTTCATTTATCGAACGTTAGTATGTTATCAATGAAGCTTTACTACCATTTCGTAATGAGGTCCCTCTGAACGGAGAAGAAACGGTAAAAGAAACTCCGCAGGCAGGCAACTATTTTATTTTATTTTTAAAACATGTCAATATGAATATAGCATTTTTAGTAATTTAAAGACAACATTTTTAAGTAATAGTATTCAAAATACCATTAACTAATTGCTATGCACAAATGCACAAATATTATCGAAATATTCTTTTTACCAATGGCAATTTTCCATGCCAAAATTAATATAAAATGCTAATGTCAATTAAAATAGTTTGTATTATGAAGTAACACTTTATTTAAATTTAGTTTGAATTTTGGGAACTATATTAAAAATTATTCAAAATACGTGCCAAAAGTGTTTTAAAACATTTTAATTTTCTTCCATCTGTAGTCGATAAAAATTACATTTTTCTTAAATCACCATAGATTAACATAATTTCTGTATTGTAGATTATAAATGTCACTGTTTTGGGTCATTGAAAATAAAAAAAAAACTTCTAATTAATCATTGTATACTCTCTCTGTTCACATGCTCGTGACACAATGAAAACTATAAACTAGTTTAATTTGGATAGAGATGTGAAAAGAAATAGCTTGAATATATCGATCGCCATTTATCGACTACCGGATCTCAATTTAAATTTTTTATAGCCGATATCGGAGAGATTTAGAAAGTTAAAAGTGTTAGTTTACATGATTTTTTTATTTGTAATATTTATGAATTATGTTGAAAACATAATATGTAAGTTATTTATATTACAATGCTTTAGGTCTCTAAATCAACACTATTTAAATAAATAATTTTAATATACTTTATAATGGACATCACGGTCTAATTTAAAAACAACATTCCTAGATTTATTGTCAAACGATTTATGTATAAGGGTATAATGTTTTACGTCAAAATTCTGATTATATAATACGTAAACCAAGTAAATAAATACAATAATGTTGGTAGCACTGCGTAAAAATATTATCTCGGACATTTTCCGCCAACTTACACCAGTGACGTTGTGTGTTTATTTCATTTTCATAATGCTATTATTAATATCAGATGTATGTTGTTCAATTGGCACCATAGTCCTGATTCTCACGAGGGCGAAAAACGACCAATGACGAGCCGTTTCGCTGCGATGAATGGCAGCGGATGGAGCTCTGTGGTCTCTGCCAACCCCTGCGGGGGATAGGCGTGAATATATAAAAAAAATATTGTTCAATTGTGGTGGCGTATTATACAATACAGTTCGATTAAGGAGTATAAGTGGAGTGATATGAAATAAATGCGTATGTCAGTGTAAAGTAAAATAATATATATGATATCATTATTTTACTTGACACTGGCTTAATAGTTATGATTAATTGCTATCAAGAAAAAAAAATTATCTGATTTAATTTCTATTAAAGTTTAGCCGACCTCGTTTTTTTATGAGATAGGGAGGCAATTGAGCAAGCTTATCACCTGATGGAAAGCAAAAAATGCCACATACCGGCCGTAGCGTTGCCGGCCTTTGGTATAAGAGGATGGTTATTGGGCCTCTCCATTTGTGGAGGAATTTTAAGTAGAGGACTTAATCTATTTGTACTTAATTAAGTAAAAAGCCCAAATGAAGTTTAATGTGTGAAATATTTATCGATTAGAATTATTGTACGTCACTGTAAATGTGGACGGATGATGCGATTGCAGTCCGATTTTTTCTCAGCCTCGTTAAAGTCTTTCTTTACTACACAGCGGCCTGAAATTCGCGAATTATCGTGCAATTGTCTATCTAAAGCTATAAGAATGGGAAGTAACATTGTGCGGAAGTTTGCTTTTTCCTATACTACTTTGCTTTTTCTATAAAGCCAGATGTAATTACTACCAGAGGTAATTTGCGAGTCAAAAGCAATACGCTCCGAATCAGGCAATGGCCAAAAGACTCAAGAGGGGTTGAAACGGAAAACTTATAGTTTTTGGCCGCCAATCCACGGTCTGCCGTGCCAATGGATGCGTGGCTAGGGGCGAGCCTAGTCGTAAGCGTGCCGATCGTCCCGGGGTCGGGCTCCCCCGGGGGCTATGGTGCCTAACCTCAGCATGCAGGGCTCTGCTGGGGCTGACCTCCATCTTCCCTTGCGGCTCGTGTGATTCACTAAAGACGAATTTAATATACCTAATTTGTGGAAAAATGACGGCGACGTGGTTCGCCACCCGTCACGTCCTGATTCTCACGAGAGCGAAAAGCGACCAATGACGAGCCGTTTCGCTGCGAGGAATGGCAGCGGATGGAGCTCTGTGGTCTCTGCCAACCCCTGCGGGGGATAGGCGTGAATATATAAAAAAAAATATAGTTTTTGGGATTGGTATTTTCTTTATGAAATAGAGAGGCGAACAAGCAAATTTATCACCGGATGGTAATAAGACTAAGTCAGCCATTATGACACCATAGAAATGTACTTCAATTTATTTTGAAGTCTATAAATATAATTATAATTTGTCTATACTTGACTATACTCACGCTGCAGGGATATTTTTAAGGGACATTTTATTTAAACGTTGTGAATATTTGTTAATAAAAAAATGAATAACATTTATTATATTCAATTATAAACGCAATATATTATAATAAATTAATTTAAAAAACTAAATGTTGAAAAAAATTAAATTAAAAAAAATTGAGAACCCTTGGTTCTCAAATTTTTTCAGTCCGCGGCGAACTTACAGTTTAAGAATTATGTATCAGCGCCCTAAATACTCCAAATAAGGTACACTGATACTCAGTAGATATGCACAAACCTTAAAACATCCTATCTATCCTATCATCCTATAGCTGCCTATTAAAAAAAATCACTCCGCATTAAAAATAGCTTGCAGAAGTGCAAATAGCTATCACGCCTCACGGCGCCCTTCTTTACTTTCTACGGCGTATCAGGGCGTCGTGGCGCACACTTTGAGAACCACATGCATTAATCGTTATGCAAATAAATAGCGAATTTCATATATTTCGTCGTGAACAACAGATACAGACTAAATTAGTGGTAAAAGTATGTATACATCAACCATAGATTATCATAAATATCAACCGTGTTCATTATTATTCTAATGTATTCATTCCCACAGAGTAAAAAACAATAATCACAGCTTTTACTTCTCGCCTACATCGTGATAAACATGTGATTTTCACTGATTATAATATAGATATACACTGTTTGGTGTTTTTTGAGATTTGCAATGATATTATAACAGTGTGAATAAGTTTGTATCATCAAACGGATCGCGTGCTTCCACCTGGCACGTAAAAAAACTAGCACAATCGACTGCACGATACGAATTTGAGATGGCGTCCACGCTGATAATTTATTTTCACTTGCAACACTGAAAATAAATTATCAGACAGGCAAATAGACAGATAGATTTTTCCCGCCAACTTACATCAGTGACGTTGTGTTTTTATTTCATTTTCATAACCTTATATTATTATCAGTTATATTGTTTAACTGTGGTGGCGTATTATGCAATATAGTTCGATTAAGGTGTATAAGTGAAGTGATATGAAATAAATGCCTGTATCGTAACTTTTTAAGTTGACTGAAAAGGACTTTTTCAGTCAACTTAAAAACTTACGATAGAAGGTTTTTTGTAAAATTGCCACCATTTTATCAAGACGTAACGTGATGAGCTGACTTGTTACATATCAAGAGATTGGATATTATTGTATATTACTTGACATTGGCATAATAGTTGTAACTAATTGCCATCAAAGAAAAGAAAAGAAATAGACAGATACGATTCTTTCATTCTGCAGTAACACATTACATCCAAAATAGCGGAAAGCAAAATGGCCGCCATACAAAGTCACAATAGCCATTTACGGGCCAAATTAAGCTGAAATTTGGCAGAAGCTCGAAACGCTTCCTTGGCTTTGAGATATATTTATAATGCCACAAGAATATATAATTTGTTTTATATATATTCACGGCAACCCCCCGCAGGGGTTGGCAGATACCCCAGAGCTCCATCCGCTGCCATTCATCGCAGCGAAATGGTTCGTCATTGGTCGCTTTTCGCCCTCGTGAGAATCAGGACGTGACGGATGGCGAACCACGTCGCCGTCATTTTCGACAAATTAGGTATATTAAATTCGTCTTAGTGAATCCCACGAGCCGCAAGGGAGAATGGAGGTCAGCCCCAGCAGAGCGCTGCATGCTGAGGTAAGGCACCATAGTTCCCGGGGGAGCCCGACCCCGAGACGATCGGCACGCTTGCGACTAGGCTCGCCCGTAGCCACGCATCCATTGGCACGGCAGACCGTGGATTGGCTGACCGTGAATATATTTATTATTTAAGAAAAATAGGAAATAAAATTAAAAACGCTAACGGTGCGTTACTGACTTGTTGATTGAACACGTTTTTTTCTTTTTGTAAATGATTCCGCATTAAAAATAGAAAATCCGAAGTCCAAATAGCTATTACGCTTCATTACGCACCTCTTTGCTCTTTACGGCGCACCTAGGCGTCGCGAAGCACACTTTGGGAAATTCTGACCAACACTACAATTCTGAATGTTTACGCACAGAATGGATATATAATATTATTATCAAATTAAAAGTTTAGAATGTTTAAGCACAGAATGGATATATATATCAAATTAAAAGTTTTTTTAAAAACAATATAAATAAAAAGAAGTAGTTTTATATGTGATTTACTAACTGCCAAAGATGTCCTGGAGGGATCGCTTTAGTTAATATATTTTAATATTCTTTCTTTCTTTGATGGCAATTAATTTGAACTATTATGTCAGTGTCAAGTAAATTAAAATAATATCAAGTGTCTTGAACTGTACTAATCATTTTGTCACGTTACGTCCTGATAAAATGGTGGCTATTCTACCAAAACTTTCTATGTATTCCGTCAACTTAAAAAGACACGATACACGCATTTATTTCATATTACTTCACTTATACGCCTTAAACGAACTATATTATATAATACGCCACCACAATTAAAAAATATAACTGATGCTCATGTAAGATTATAAAAATGAAATAAAATCACTACGTCACTGATGTAAGTTGGCGGGAAAAGTCCTATTTCAATATTGAAAATATCAAATGTGTACGTATTATGGTCTATCATTTTACATATCATTTTATAAGCGACAAATACAGACCATAGATTATAATATATTTTATATAAGAACAAAAATAATATTAAATATTAAGCAGACCGGTCTCACAAGGAGCCTCTAATCACGAGTTGATGTACATAGCAGCGATGGATCTGCTCCATCATTTAAATGAGATGTGGACGTTCCTTCTCATGGGCCACCGGCAACCATGTATGTCCATTAGATCTCGAAGATACAGATAAAATTAAAAATATAAGTTGTGTATACATTTCTCAATGTATACACTACTAATATTGTGGATTTCTATGGGCGGCGTTTATTTTTTTCCACGCGGGATCACATTTTGACAGATCGTTCGATCGTTTGATCGATCGATTGATAAATTCATAGATTTTAAATATATAAAGTGGTCATAAGTAAATCACGTATATTGAAGACATTGGAGAAAGTCGTCGAAACATATACACTATCTCTTTGGTTTCGCGTGTCCATCTCATTTTTCGTTGACTTTTTAAAAAATTTCCAAATAGATATTTATGCATGCTTTACGTTATAACAACAATAATTCTTAAATGAATTAGACCTGTACAGAATGTTTTATTGTAGCTTAACTCAAAGTCTGTCGATCTAGTAAAAACAAAATGGTCAAAGGGGTTCTATTTGCAGTAATTAACATTAATTTGCATGATTTTTTGATGTTTTTTTTTAGAGTTTCATATATTTTTTAAAGTTAATATTTGTTACCTTCCGAAGCCTATTTTTATTGCAGTAAAGTAATTTTGTACACATGTAGAGCGTATCTCAATAAACAAAAAACAAAATGGCCGCCACATACCGTGGCCAATGGATTGGACCCAAGTGTGTAGCGTATTTGTGTATTAAAATATGTGTGAAATAGTGTGTGTGTATATGTATATACATATAATTTTTAATTTTTTTGTTGGAAAAAAATTCTCACACACGACCCTTCCATCCACATCCGCAACGTAAATTTCTTTCGGCAGTCGTCTTTCATCCATCCTCTCTATGTACCTAAAGCATCTAAGCATCCCTTTCTCAACTTATGTCACGCCTTGTTTTACTCTTGAAAACTAAGGAAAATTAAGAAAATGCTCTTTTAGTGATGAATTAGAGTAGTAATGTGTGGTATATGTCAAAGTGATGGACGTTGTTGATATGAAGCCAAGCTGTGACAGTGAAAGTGTAGTGACTTCGTAATATTACAGTTGTTACAGGTCGCTGTAATACTTTCACTGCGGCATGTAAGCGCCGGAGGCTGCGGCAGAGAATTTAAACGTAGAGTGAATAAACGTAGAGAGTGATCACTTCAGGAAAGAATGACAGAGTTTTGACTTTTCCCGCCAACTTACATCAATTTTTTTTTATTTTTTTATATATTCACGCCCATCCTCCGCAGGGGTTGGTAGATATCCCAGAGCTCCATCCGCTGCCATTCATCGCAGCGAAACAGCTCGTCATTGATCGCTTTTCGCCCTCGTGAGAATCAGGACGTGACGGGTGGCGGACCACGTCGCCGTCATTTTTCGACAAATTAGGTATATTAAATTCGTCTTAGTGTATCCCACGAGCCGCAAGGGAGGATGGAGGTCAGCCCCAGCAGAGCCCTGCATGCTGAGGTAAGGCACCATAGTCCCCGGGGGAGCCCGACCCCGGGACGATCAGCACGCTTGCGACTAGGCTCGCCCCTAGCCACGCATCCGTTGGCACGGCAGATCGTGGATTGGCGGAGAGGAAGGGAAAGGATAGAGAAGAAAGGAAGGGGCAGGAAAGGAAATGCGGATTGGGGGGGGTTACCAGACTCGGAATAAACATTTATAAATTCATATAAATATTTATTCCGATGCGGGAATCGAACCCGCGACCATTGACTCCGCGGACGGAGGGCCTCGCCACTGAGCCAATCGGTCGTCAATGACGTTTCATTTTTATAATCTTATATTATTATGAGTTATATTGTTTAATTATGGTGGCCTATTATACAATATAGTTCGATTAAAGTGTATAAGTGAAGTGATATGAAATAAATGCGTGTATCGTGACTTTTTAAGTTGACTGAAAAATTCCATAGAAGGTTTTGATAATAGCCACCATTATATCAAGACGTAACGTGACAAGCTAGCTGACTCGTAACATTTCAAGAGACTTGGTATTATTGTAATTTACTTGACACTGGCATAATAGTTATAACTAATTGCTATCAAAGTAAATGAATGACAGAATTTTTTTTTTTGTTTTTTTTTTCAAGAGCTTTCCCGCCAACTTGCATCAGTGACGTTGTGTGTTTATTTCCTTTTAATAATCTAATTTTATTATCAGTTATATTGTTTATTTGTGGTGGCGTATTATACAATATACTTCAATTAAGGCGTATTAGTGATGTGATATGAAAGCCGGCGTTTAAGTGGTAGCTTAGCTACCGCGTTTCATCCGGTGAGCGGTTGAGTTTCGGCCCAAGCCCAACCGAGCAGGGGTGTCACCTGATGGAAAGCAATCAACGCCGCCGATAAATATCCGCAGTGCTATAGGCAGTGAGAAAGCGTTGCCGGCCTTTAAGGAAAGTGTCATTATGAGGGGGGAGGGGGTTGGGCTTCCGGAACTCAACCACTCACCGGACGAAACGCAGTAGCTAAGCTACCACTCAGACGCCGGTTTTCTGCCGGAGTGTGGTACTTCCCCGGGCGAGCCGGCCCATTCATGCTACAGACAAATAATATGCCATTCTCGACAAAGTATTCGTCTGCGGCGTGGCTCTACCACTACAGAAATACTTATGAATGGTATTGCCAATTTGGTTTTTGTTTAAGAATGTCTTACCGCTCGCCAGGACGAGAACTGTAACAAAAAAAAATAATTCGTTAATATTTCATTTTTTTAATATTGTTAATTATAATAATAATTTATTATAACAAAAGTATTACGTTATTTCGCAAGTTTAATTTGAGAAAACGAACAGCCTCGTTGCTTCACAGAGTGCGGGATAGATCCACCTCTATAATGAAAACCATTATCGCTAGATTTAACTCGCGCCTTGATATGATACAGCTAAATCGGCTTCAATGTAAATGATTTACTACCATAATTTTTAACGTGTACATAATTATTAACATATATGTAAAAATGTAAAATAAAGATTATTATTACTATTATTATTAATAATACCTAAGGTTTAATGTTGTTGAATATATAACATTATGATTTATTTTTTATTTAATTAAAACAATAGAAATATCTATAATAGAGAAAGAAAAATACAAACCGGGCTTTTAATATTAAAGTAAACGATGTTTTCTTTATATTGATATTTGCGTGTATGGAAAAGAATGGAGCAGCTTTGCTTTAGGCCGTAAACTACGTAGTATAACTAGCCTATATTCAATTAATTATAAGAGGCCGTCAATAAATTACGTCACACGAATTTAATGATTTTTAGACTGCCCCGCCTGCTCCGTTCATGTCACAGTCACATTTGTGTATGACGTCACACATTTTCAATTTCATATTCGTAATTAATTAAATTAAAACAGCACTTACAAAATTATTTTTATATTTTCTTAAATATTGATAGCATTGGTAATATTTTAAAGTTTTTCGTTGTAGTTGAAGTTAAGAGTTGTACCACTTGTCACATGATGTGACACTTAATGTGTGACGTAATATATGGACGGCCCCTTATCGTTACTTTGTTGACTTAATACAATCGTTGTCACGAGTCGTCTAAGCGTAGGGAGCACTTAGACTTTGCCCATTGATTTGTAGCTTTCACATAGAACACGACAAAACTAGTTGACACAGACAAGTGACAAAGACAACAGACACAGAGCCGACGGACGCGTGAAGGTATGAACATTTTTTAATGTTTATACTTTGTTATTTTATTATTAAAGTATTAATTTAAAAAATCAATGCTAAGGTACTAGCATTACACAGACATTACATAGCTTTTAGGTCTAGCAGAGAAGGCCTAACTTTGGACTGTTTAAGTGCTAATACATTATTCCGTTAATGAATGGGTTTAGTTGTCTCTCAAAACCTTTATATAAAAAAGCAGCTCATCCCGTTGCTATATTTTGGACTCCCAAACTTCATTCTCTGATATACATACTTTATATAAAATGCAGTTGTTCTCGTTATTAAGACTTAAATTCAAATAATAATAATGAAAAAAATTCACATTGAAGTTTGGAAATTGGACTAAAAATATTTGTGTTACATCATGCTTAAAAATTAGACTTAACACATTGAAGACGGTATGCGCTAAAAAGTGTCTTTTGTCATTTTTTTATTATTGTCACTACAACTATAATTTTTTTCATGTCTTTATATTGTCTTTACTTGCAATAACACAATATTGCGTCAGATTCCAAAAAACCTGAATTTCCGTCATCCGTCGCCAGCAAGTTGAAAAATAAAAGACGGGAATTCCCGTCTCCCGTCTTCAATGTGTAAATGTGTTGACGTCACGTAAGACCTGAAAATTGGATTTTATTTACTCACGTTTTGTACTAGTTTACTAGGCTATTGCCACCCGGGTTACAACTTTAATATTACACAGAACAAGATCTGGAAACAAACCTTTTATGACGTTTATTATAAGCCAAATTGCATCATATTCCCAATATGTTGGTTTGTACAGTGGAAAAAGTAAAATAAAATTTGAACCCAATAGATGGCGTCGTGGTCAAGTTAGTAAAAATTAAGAAATACTAGGCACAATACAGAGCGTGTCTTGTCTACGTCATACTCTTTGACGGGTCATCTGCCGCTAATGTGTTTACCGGCTTTCTCCATTTCGTTTGGCCGAGCTTTCACAACACGCACTTCTTTACACACATCGATATTCAAAAGATTCTATTTTAATCGATTTTAAACAGTTTACGCTAAATTTAATACTATTATTTTTTAGTATACTATTTAGATTGCATTGGATTTTCTCCGCCAAGTTACATCAGTGACGTTGAGTTTTTATTTCATTTTTATAACTTCATTTTATTATCAGTTATATTGTTGGCGTTACTGCTGGCGTATTACTCAATATAAAATCATTCTTATTGTTGTAAACAAAAATCAAATTCGCCGGAGAACCAGAGTCACCGATATAGCTCTTCAAGTTAGCAGACTTAAGTGGCAATACGTTTGTCGGAGAACCGACGTTCGTTGAAGTAGACGAATGCTGGAGTGGAGACCGCGACTAGGCAAACGTATTGTGGAGCCCTGCTAGATGGAGCGACGATCTGCACAAGACTGGATGCGTGTAGCCGAAGATCGGGCTAGGTGGCGCGCCTTGATTGAGGCCAGCAGTGGACTGCCGCGGGCTGATATTGATATTGAGTACTCAATATACATACAATATTTTGATTAAGGCGTCGAAGTATAGTGAAATGAAATAAATGCGTGAATCGTAGTTTTTAAATTAAATCCAAAAATCCATGCAAGTATTTATAGAACGGCTACAATTTTCTCAAAACATTTAGTGTAAAGCTGAATTTACATTTCAATATACTTGATATTATTTTACTTGACACTGGCATAATAGTAATAGCTTATTGCCGTCAAAGAAGAAAATTTTCAAAGAAACGTAAAGTAGGTAAATTGAATGGAACACCGGTGTCAGACAGTTCCTGTTTCTCATTATTAAAGGTGTACTATTTCCAGCAGTGGAAAGCATGTAGACTTTTACTGATGACCTCAATTAAAGAAGTCGGCTAAATCTGCATTAAACACATCATCCATTATACAAAACGCGGTTTCATGCTGTTTTAAAATGCGCATTCTTTGTTAAATGATTCAATTTAATCCAAATCGATGTTTATAATCTAATTATGTATTCTTAAATCGATTTTCTATATAACTTAGCACAGATTTCGTTTAATTATTTATTGGTGCTAGTGATAGATAAAAAAAAACATCGATTTTTTACCGATACATCAAAAATTCCATCGATGCTTCCAATAAATCGATTTTTTTTTAAATTGTTGGAATGAGGCGTGATGTGGCTAGATTCCAAGTATGTCTGTCGTGACGGTCAAAATTAAGACGACATAATTTTAAAAAAATTAAACCCGCATCTCTCTTCCTTCTTTATTTTTTTATTATTTATGTTTCAAAATCTAATTCTGACACCGGACATCCTGTACGGCACGCTGTATGTTTATATACTGCGCACTGGATAGTTTTGCCAATCAATTTTTTCAAATACCGGTGTTGCCGAATCGGCTCGGAAAACCTCATGTGTACACTCAACGGCAGGGTAACATCAGCTTTCATACACCTGCGCAGATTCACTTTCACTCGAGGAATGTGGCGGCCCCGGTGACGTATCTGGTGTCATGACATCAGTTTTACGGTCTTACACCGCACTGCACCACAGTGGTGGTGGATATTTCAGCACAACCGTTGGAATCGGAATGAATGTTTTCAATCGATGGGAGACGTCCACAACACCGTTAATACGGGGGTGTGGTAACGAGCCCCGGGGATCAGAGCTTTTTTTTTATGGGATAGGAAGGTAAAAGTGCAGGCCTATAATCTTATAACTATGATGATGATAGAAGAAGCGACCTTTAACGATAGAAATTTCTTTCAGAGTCTTTATTATTATTGAATCATTATAGTCATTTTCAAAAGAAACTACCTACAACATGGCACGTTCTATCACATTTCAATGAGACCGCTCTGCCCCCTGGTCTTAGTCCAGCATCGCTTCGTGTCGATAGAAATAGAGCAGGATAGAGATTGGAGTCACTTGGATAAACTTTTTTTATTATAATTCAAAACTTCTCCCGCCAAGTTCCATCAGTGACGTTGTGTTTTTATTTCATTTTTATAATCTCATGTTATTAAAGGTTATATTGTTTCATATTGGAAACTTCTCACTCCTTAAAAGCGTAGACGTAAAGTGTAATGAAATAAATAAATGATGTCTTTTTAACTTGAATGCATTCAATCAAGTTTTGGTAAATCGGCTACCGTTTTATCAAGATGTATCATGATACGCTGAATTTACATTTCAACATACTCAATATTATTTTGTTTGACACTGGCATAATAGTTATATCTTATTGTTACAAAAGAAGAAAAAAAAACATTATAGTATCAACTCTGTAATCTATGCCAGCGTATAATCCAACATTAACCGAAATTCGTTATGGTTGTTAACGGTTACATTTTGAATTTCGAATACGTTCCGCGTTATTAAGTTAAATCGGTGTAATGATGTACAAATTAAACGTAATTTGGCTGCATTGTCATCGCGGTAAATTACAGTACATTTCACATTACGAAACTTAGTATGGAAAGTCACGATGTTCTTCTAGACTAGACGATTCGGCAACGGTGAGAACTATCAAATCCCCCAAAGCCTACCTACATAGTACCTACATAGGTTGTGTAATTATATGGTTTTGGGCTTGTGGTTGTATGCACACAGATGAAAAAAACCTCGTCATTTTTTAATCTAGTGTTGGTTTCATAAAATTTCATGCTAAAAACATATAACCATTTCAATCTGAATTACGCATTTTTAAAGGAACTTCACACCATAAACTAACAGTACATTTTATATGACAAAGCATCGCTGCGGATTTTCTATAACAAATGTTTTTCAAAATGTCAAAAATTGTGATTTTTATCTGCGGCACGAATTCTTGCAATAATGTGGTATTTAGGCGGGAATTGTTTACCATTAGACTACCCGATTATTTAACTAGATGTGTAAACAATAGACGAATAATAAATATATATCTATATAATTCGTCATTTGTTAGATTATATATTTAAAATTGTTTATTATTTAGATGTACATACGTACATATCGTCACGCCTGTTTCTTGTAGAGGTAGAGCTCCATCCGCTACGATCCCGGCACACCTTCCTTGCTTCATCCACACTCATCCATCTTTTCATCCATCCTTCATTCATCGTAGCGAAACGGCTCTCCGTTAGCCGCTTCTCGCCCTCGTGGGAATCAGGACGTGTTTATTAATTTAGATGTGACGTAAATTAATATTAAATAAACTCTAAAAAAATTAATCTACTATCCCAAAATTACCAGCCAAGCACGGGGATTAGGGCAGCACTCTTAATTGATTTTAGCCCCTAAATTTCCCACATCCCATTTTGTCTACGATAGGTCTTTTGACTTTAATATGTCTATAAATTATTATCCTATAGCTTTTACAAAGCTCTGTTCTACATATCCATGGGTGGGAGTAATTAATAAACTAAAAAAAGTTCGTGCACTTGTGTCTACTTCTATATATGTATTTTTTTTATATATTCATGCCTATTCCCCGCAGGGGTTGGCAGAGACCACAGAGCTCCATCCGCTGCCATTCATCGCAGCGAAACGGCTCGTCATTGGTCGCTTTTCGCCCTCGTGAGAATCAGGACGTGACGGGTGGCGAACCACGTCGCCGTCATTTGCGACAAATTAGGTATATTAAATTCGTCTTAGTGAATCCCATGAGCCGCAAGGAAGGATGGAGGTCAGCCCCAGCAGAGCCCTGCATGCTGAGGTAAGGCACCATAGTCCTCGGGGGAGCCCGACCCCGGGACGATCGGCACGATTACGACTAGGCTCGCCCCTAGCCACGCATCCATTGGCACGGCAGACCGTGGATTGGCGGAGAGGAAGGGAAAGGATAGAGAGAAAAGGAAAGATCAGGAAAGGAAATGCGGATTGGGGGGGTTACCAGACTCGGAATAAACATTTACAAATCCATATAAATATTTATTCCGATGTGGGAATCGAACCCGCGACCATTGACTCCGCGGGCGGAGGGCCCCGCCACTGAGCCAATCGGTCGGTCTATATATGTATATTAGGTATATAAAAATCAATTAATTTTCGTTTTACACCAGTCATGTCGAATGCAAAAAAATGGCTCGCTAATTTCAAATTGAACATACATTACACTTTGAAGCGCATTAGAAAGTTCTAGAATCACCGTGTAAGTGATATCGAAAGTTAATATTTTTGGACAGCCATACATTCAAAGTAAACGTTCGGCCATTATATAATATTACGTAAGTTGTAATGTCCTGTATTATAATTGTTTGTATATGTTATATAATTATACTAAGAATTAGCAGACGTATTAGAAAAGGAATAATATATTATATAAATGCAAATTTATGCTGATTTATTTTACTTGTAAATAAAATTGCACTGTATATTATTTGATGACATGAAATAATTGCTATCTCGTATATTTTAATGCTAGCTGTTATATTTATATTTCTTCTTTCTTGATGGCAATTAAGTATAACTGTTATGCCAATGTCAATAAAAAATATTTTAATAAAAATCTTGAAATGTATAAGTTAGCTTGTTACGTGACGTCTTCATAAAATGGCGGCCATTGAAACAAAACCTATGAACCTTATCAATCAAGTTACAAATCATGATTTACGCATTTATTTAATTTCACCCCACTTACACGCTATAATCGAACTACCAATCGATATACATTGCAAAATGCCCCTAGAATTCAAAATGAAACTTACAAAAACAATAATGGTGGTGCGTACAAGTTACAGTCTATCCAATCATCCATTATATTATTATATTAGTGAAGATTTGGCGAAATTTTTATGTACAATCAACAGTGATAGGTGTGTCGGATTACAGAGGGCGCTGGATTAGACAGGGTTCGGCTTAGCGCGGTTCCACTGTATTCTGTTGTTCTACATCATTTTCAAAGATAGGCAACGTATTTGCTGTGCCCTCGTGTTACAAATACATGCCAACTAGGCAATGGTGCAGAGGTGGTACCAACAGGTGACTAATTTGCTCGTTCATCTTGTTTTCAAAAAAAAAAAAATTCTCAACCGAAGGTATCAGTGGATATTGAAAACCAAAATCCGTTTGTTCCATATCGCAGTATGTGATTCCATAAGCAATTACTAATTTTTTTTATGGCAACCCGCACACAAATTTTGTACTAAAGAAAGATGAAAGCGTGTTGCTCAAGCAAATCAGGTTTTAACGGTTTGCGTTAGAGTTGAAATTCCACAAACGAAGTTAACACTTTCCCCTAACATAGTTTTGTTTTTAATTACTTAAATGGTCGTAACAACAATTATAATTGTACTTTAACAGCCGGCAATTTATTCGTGTTTTAATTGCATTACTACAACAGAAAGCTGATATACTCGCTTGTTTATATATACTCTCTCATTTATTAAATATGTTACATAACTTTTTCAAGTTGCTGATTACGATCGTGTGTAATAACTAACAATTTGCGACTGTGAGAGTAATCAGAGAAAATAAATTATTTTTTCTTTTATGGCAAGTAGGTATGTAGTTATGCCTGTGTCAAGTAAAAAATGACAATATTGTTTTTGGGATAGGAAGGCATTCGAGCAATCGTATCGCCTGATGGAAAGCAATCGACATTATAAGCATCACAAATGCGTTGATGGCATTTAATATATAATATAAGTATTATGACGTGTAGCCTATTTTTAGTTACGTAATGTCTTACAAAAATGATGACCTTTCTAACAAATTACACTTTCCTTGAAGGTTGGCAACGCAGTGCCATAGACAGTGCGTAACACTGTCTATGGCGCTGCGGATGTCTATGGGTGGCGTTGATTGCTTTCCATCAGGTGGCACGCCTGCTCATTTGCCTTCGTATCCCATAAAAAAAAGTTTAATATGCAAATTTCGCGTCAAATTAAAAAAATGTATACAAGAATTTATTGTATTCCATTTCATTTTTACGCACTAAACGAAATATATTGGATGAGAAAGCGAACATTTCGACATCGCGTTATAAGGGGCATCAAATGACGTGTGACCTTGACATTGACATTGGCGAAGTAAGACGCGCCAAACTTGTGTACAGCCAGTATGAGCTGTGTCTTGATGCGCTGCAGGGCTGCCCTGTCCTTGAGTCTTTTTACGTTGCACCCCGGAGTTTTTTTATATAGTCGAGTACTACTGTTATGTAATTATAAATCTCAAGACAATATTTACGTCTATGGTTAAAGTTTATATTATTTTAACTAACCCGTCTTTACATTTTGAATTTTGGTTTACATTAATTATGAAGTTTGTTTTAAAATCAAATGAATCGCGGCTGTCGCTATACTGTATGATCGGGTGGAAGGTGCGTTCAGATATCACTTTTTGTAAGTGATATCTGACCGCACCTTCCACTAGCTTCGAATAAAACCATAGTGAACGAATGACATTTCATTTATTCATTCATTTGAATTAATGGCTTTCAATAGTGCCAAAATAGCACGGATGATTTCGCCAAAGTCACGTAGAAGGGAGAAGAGACGAAGGAGGTTAATCAGTGCGGCTAAGATCAGGAAGGAATAGAATGCACAGGACACATGAGATTGAACGGTGCGGTCGGGGTAACAATGGAATAGAGTGGAGAGGACACAAAGGAGATTAATTGGTACGATCGAGATTACAACCTCAAAAGAATTTTTAAGACATTTAAATAACGCTAATGACATTTAAATAACGCTAAAAATATCGACAGATTATATTGGCGGTAATACTTTGACAGTTGACAGATTATAATAGTCAGTTTATATTTACGACAAAAAAGATGCGCTGTATATGTTTTCGCACACCGAATGTGGCTTCGACGAAAGTTCAGCATCCCATATCATATTCAACGGTCCTAAACTTTGGTGGATGCGTGGCCTAACTATAATTTTGGTGGATGCGTGGCTAGGGGCAAGCCTAGTCGCAAGCGTGCCGACCGTCCTGGGATCAGGCTCCCCCGGGTTCTATGGTGCCTTACCTCAGCATGCGGGTCTCTGCTGGGGCTGATCTCCATCCTGCCTTGCGGCTCGTGGGATTCACTAAGGCGAATTTAATATGGCTAATTTGTTGAAAATGAAGGCAACGTGGTTCGCCACCCGCCACGTCTTGATTCTCACGAGGGCGAAAAGCGACTAAGGGAGAGCCGTTTCGCTGCGATGAGAGGTAGAGGATGGAGCTCTGTGGTCTCTGCCAACCACTGCGGGGGATAGGCGTGAATATATAAATAAAAAAAATATAAGTGGTGCATTTTCTAACACATTGTAGATATACATATAATAGATTACTATAAATTTTGGGGTTTGATCGAATTTTAAATACTTGTGTTGTTATTATTTAAGGGGTAATCAAAGTTCTACTGAGATCGTAATCTTGATCGTTCCAATTAATTTCTTTCGTCTCCTTTCCATTCTATTTCTTTATAACCCCGGCCGCACCGTTCAATCTCATACGTGTCCTGTGCATTCTATTCCTTCCTTATCTGAACCGCACTGATTAATCTTCTTCGTGTCTTCTCCTTTCTACGTGAAATTGGCGAAATCATTCGTGCTATTTTGACAAAAGCCATTAATTCAAATGAATGATTGAATGAATGCTTCGCACACAGGCACTGCTGAGGGTTTGTGCGGCCCTGGTGCGTTGTATTATTTTCAGTGTAGCATCAGCCTTATTTTCAGCCTCGCACTATAACATCGATTCACATAATTCATTGATTGAATAGTGGAATTCATTCGTATACGGAACAAGATCTTTTTTCATGTTAAATTTCACCTCGAGTGAAAGTCATATCCAAACCGGTTCATATACATATATCCGACTACGCATAAATACACTATAATATTCCGGTTATATAATTGCAATGGGCGTTTGCCTTAGCGCCAGGTGCGGCTGACTGCTGACCCGGACGTAATGTATTCGATTCCGATCGAAAAAAGAAATTGGAACGACATATTTTGTTTTAATAAAATAGCTAAAATAAACATACATAAATACATACGGCTGTTTTCCGTAGAGGTAAGCAGAGACCACACATCTCCATTTGCTACGATCTCGGCACACTTTCTTTGCTTTATCCACACTCATCACTCTCTTCGTACATGCTCGCCGGTTAAAGGTACTTTTGACCTGGCTTTTCTTGAGAACCTTCTCCTTGGTCTTGCCCCCACAGACCACTTATAAGTACATATTTTATACATAAACCAACATTAGTCTTACATCGTGCGCTAACAGATGGCGCCACAAGTCATACAAAATCATGTTTCGTCTATTGCATAGTGTGATTAATAGAATCAGGCGTTACTTTACGGAAATCCATTACTATGTAGACAGTGAGATTTTTTACATGGCTAAGAGCCGCGGTAAGCGAACAAAAATAGTAAAATAATGTGTGTTTGTTACTGGAAGAAATGGATTTACGGGTAACTTAAACAAAATCTTACCGAAAAAACGGCCGTCAGCAACACCCCACTTCCCAAGTGGTATTAAAAACACCAAACACACACCACTACTCTCCCATAATGTACACGACACGTGTTTCGCCTCAACACGAGGCATCATCAGGTAACATAGACTCTAAGGAAGACAACCGTGAAGTATACGCTAAAAAAAATTCTGACTGTCCACATATTGCAGTTTTAAATAGTGACATTAATTGTAATCCGCCGATATATACCTAATTGCTATCAAAGAAAGAAACACATTTGTTTTTACTATTCATAAAATTCGCAATCACCAATTGTAATTAAAGATCATTGTTATCAATTATAATTGTAAAAGTTATGTAATACATTTAAAATAAGAAACCGTTGTTAGACATTGCTCTGCCACAAAATTGATGAGTATAATACTTTGTATTCTTGTATTCTTTCATGGAAATTACAATTAGTTATAACTATTATGCCAATATCAAGTAAAATATAATAATATCAAATATCTTGGAATGTACTAGTTTGCTTGTCACGTTACGTCTTGATAAAATGGTGGCTATTCTACCAAAACCTTCTATGGATTTTTTCAGTCAACTTAAAAAGTCACAATACACGAATGTATTTCATATCACTTCACTTATACGCCTTAATCGAACTATATTGCATAATACGCCACCACAATTAAACAATATAATATGTCATAATCATATAAGATTGTACAAATGAAATAAAAACACTACATGAGTGTAAGTTGGCGGGAAAAGTTTCGAGTATAATACTTACGTTTGGTGGGCGTATTATAGTTAACAGATAAATATAACAGGGTGGAAATAAAATATTTTGTCTTTTAAGATACTTTGACATATAATACTTTCTCCACATAAGCTTTCGCCACATTACTCTGTGTGTAACTCTTTGATCTATGATAAAATATTCGTACGTGAGAATTTCACACACATAGGTGACTGTCCCTCGTCATTAGGGTTGTCATAGTTGAATAATATATATATATATATATATATATATATATATATATATATATATATATATATATATTGGGTTCTCTTTGCAGATTCTCCACAGCTCATAATATACTTATGTTAAAATTATTGTTTATATTAAAATTGGTCTGATATTATATGTATCGTATTTTTTTATATATTTTCACGTCTATCCCCACAGGGTTTGGCAGAGACCAGAGAGCTTCATCCGCTACCATTCATCGTAGCGAAACGGCTCTCCATTGGTCGCTTTTCGCCCTCGTGAGAATCAGGACGTGACGGGTGGCAAACCACGTCGCAGTAATTTTCAGCAAATTATGTATATTCGCTTTTTTTTGTGAATCAAAGCCGCAAGGGAGGATGGAGGAGTACCCGGGGGAGTCCGATCCCGAGACGGTCGGCACGCTTGAGACTGAGTTCGCTCTTAGCCACGCATCCATTGGCACGGCAGACCGTAGATTGGCCGAGAGGAAGGGAAAGGATAGAGAAGAAAGGAAAGGACAGGAAAGGTAATGCGGATTAGGGGGGGAGGGGGTTTCGTATCTTAAATATAAATCCGTGTTGTTAACTATAAGGGGGAGGGATTGTTGGAATTATAAGCGATTTAAGATTTTATAATGGCCGCGATAATGCCCGCACAACAAATTAGAATGACTAATTTATTGTGCGGACTAACTAGCTAGTTTTGTGAGTACCCACGTATTGCGGTACCCATCATTAACATATATAACATGAGACTATAACCCTAATTCTTCCACAGGACATATTTTCGTGTTATATAAGAAATTATGTTTGAGATTTCTTTTGATTATTATCGATTTACAGTGTATCTTGTTGGTTGCCAAAAATAAAATCTATAAATGTGACAACCCTAATGTGGTAACCGGGCTGAGACATTAACTTCCTAACAATGGTGGCGCCCGGAACAAGTGAATTGTCGCTATTGTCTGCTAGACAACGCTATAAGGTCGGAGGTGCGCTGTCGAAATGTGAATCAATTGAAAAATGGCAAGCGAGTGCAATTTGTAAAACACGACGTGTGTTTTTTACTTCTTTTTTCTTTGATGGTAATAACATATGACTATTCTGCCAGTGTCAAGTAAATTATGGTCTGTCGACACACATATGACTTTTTAAAAATAAAAATAGTTAATTTATTGACCGATTGGCTTAGTGGCGCGGCCCTCCGCCCACGGAGTCAATGGTCGCGGGTTCGATTCCCGCATCGGAATAAATATTTATATGGATTTTTAAATGTTTATTCCGAGTCTGGTAACCCCCCCAATCCGCATTTCCTTTCCTGCCCCTTCCTTTCTTCTCTATCCTTCTCTATCCCCGGGGACTATGGTGCCTTAGCATGCAGGGCTCTGCTGGGGCTGACCTCCATCCTCCCTTGCGGCTCGTGGGATTCACTAAAGACGAATTTAATATACCTAATTTGTCGAAAAATGACGGCGACGTGGTTCGCCACCCGTCACGTCCTGATTCTCACGAGGGCGAGAAGCGACCAATGACGAGCCGTTTCGCTGCGATGAATGGCAGTGGATGGAGCTCTGTGGTCTCTGCCACCCCCTGCGGGGGATAGACGTGAATATATAATAATAATAATAATAATAGTTTATTAACACGACATTACAATATGAGAGCAAATATTAGACTGGTTATCAACTCTCGCGTCGTCATCGATTGTTTTTTTTTGGGGTAGGAAGTTGTCTGCCTACCCTAAAAAAAGAAACGAGCAGTCGTGTCACCTAATGGAAAGCAATCAGCGCCGCCTATAGACTTGCGCAGCGCCATATATAGTGAGGAAGCGTTGCCGACCTTTAAGGAAAATGTCATTATGGGAGTGAGAACGATAGGGGACCCCTTCCCTACAGGGAGGGGGAAGGGTGTGGGGCCTCCAGAATTCGGCCGCTCACCGTACGAAGCGCGGTAGCTAAGCTATCACTCACACACCGGTTTTCTGCGGTCTCCAATATGCTAAGTTGCTGACTAGCCTCTTAAGAATCGGCGGATGTGTATGCTATAGGATGATGTAACAAATAAAATATAATAATATCAATTATATTGAAATGTACTCGTCAACTTGTCACGTTACGTCTCGATAAAATGGCGGCCATTCTACCAAAACCTTCTATGGGCTTTTGCAGTCAACTTAAAAAGTCACAATACACATTGATTTCATATCACTTATACTTAATCCACCATTAATAATTTATCATGGGCTTTTTAGTTCGTAGAAGTGATAGTAGTTGCATTTATGCATTAAATAGAATTATTTTTTATCTGTCTTTGATCAGCCACACAGCCTTCAAGCAAATAAAAATGTAATAATATTCATTTGATCACACTTATCGTTAAATGTACATACAAATGACATACGTAGATGTGAGATCAACATTTTTCTTACATCGTGTGCTACTAGATGGCGCCACAAGTATCTAGTCTAAATAAAGGTAGTCTATTAGTTGAACCTGGGTCATCCAATGTGTGCTAATCTTAAACAATAGAAATGCAGAAAACCACCACCGCGCTAATGAGCCGTGAACCGGGTCTTCCGTACTTTCTCTATTTTAACATAAATTAACATTTTAAATTACTCAGAACACATTGTATGTGTTTGTGTTGACAGCTGCGTGGACGATTGTGCATATAAAGGAGTGTTATGTAGACAAAAATTCAAGTTAACTAAAAGTTTAATATTACTTAACTATGTGGACAGTCGGAATTTTTACTTAGCTAAGATCCGCGACAAGCGAACAGAAAAATAATTGTGTGTTTTACTGGAAGAAGTGGATTTACGGGGAACTTAAACCAAACATACATATCGTCACGCCTGTCTCCCGTAGGTGTAGGCAGAGACCACAGATCTCCATCCGCTACGATCTCGGCATACTTTCCTTGCTTCCACCACACTCATCACTCTCGTCATGCAAGCCCGCCGGTTAAGGGTACTCTTGATCTGGCCTTTCTTAAAAACTTCGGCAATTTAGTCAAGGTGTGTTTTCCGTGGTCTTCCTCTTCCGACCCATCCATCTACATCCCCGACGTAAATTTCTTTTGGCAGTCGTCTTTCATCCATCCTCTCTATGTGCCCAAACCATCTAAGCATCCCTTTCTCAACTTATGTCACGACACCTTCTTTTGCTCTATATCGCTCTCTTATATTTTCATTTCGCCGGCGGATTTACAGGCTGACTAGGCTAGTCTTGCCTAGCCTTGCTTAGCCTAAATTAAAATAAGTAATATAAATCCTATTGATTAAATTTGTCATCCACTACAAGTTTTAAAAAAAATGTATTCGAACTTGCGTGGATGAATAAAAAGTATTTTTATTAATGATTGACAATTTGAACAAGATATATAAATATATAAGGGGATAATAAAATATATAGAGAGAGTGTGAACTAATATAATAGTAGGAATTAAAAAAAAAAATAATAATGTATTATTAAACTTTCTTTCTACGTAAACAATCAAATTGAAAAGCCTTCTGGCTTTTACCCCAGGGACCACACGATAGGAAAAAGAAATCTAGCAAAAACTAACCTAAAAAAAGTGTGGGAAATAAAGCTATTATAATAAAAAAAAAAACAGAAACATTTTAACTCAAGTATTATACTTATGAGTCGTATTATTTTTTTTCTAAACGTCTAATATGTAGCAAAGCACCGACATTGAAATCAACAAAGCTCGGCATTCACTTCTTACTATCACATATACTGCAATTATTACTGACACAGAACCTTGCTTCGATAAAGCTGATGGTTTATTTTTATTTTTCATAATTTGTTATAATAAAAATAATTATAATTAATGTTAAGCAGGACTGATTGTATTGTTGCCTTGTTCAAAAAAAAGAACATTAAAAAGTTTTGTTTATTTTCATTGTTGACTTGCTAACTGGCGTATACTAGTCTATACTGTATAATGCTTGTTATTCGTTTCCGATCCGTCCGACCGATGTAACATTGTACAAGCGTCTATTATTTTCAGTGTTCCTATTTAAATTTTACTTTGAAACAATAAAAAGTCTTGAAATTTTCGGATAACGCTTGAATCTTTAGGGACTTTTGTGTTATATGTATTTTTTTAATATTTTTACAATTTTTAAAATCATTAAATTAAGAAAATAATATGTTCGTCATTGCAAAGTTATATCGATAAGAAAAATTTACATCTGTGAAAAAGAAAAAGCTGCTACGTACGTGGTTTAAGTTAAAAAAGAATTTGTCAGTTTATAATATGGATCAGATTGGAGGTACTGAACGAAAAGGCCGACAACTCACTAGTGGTATTTGAGCGTAAGATTCTGAGATGTAATTTCAGTGCAGTGGTGGAAAATGAGAGATGGCGAACTCGGTATAACTACGAGTTATACCAGATGCATGAGGAGCGTATAATAAATCAAACGCTTTAAACTGCACACAATACATATACGTGTAGAAGGAAGGTTGTTAGCTGGCTGCTGATATTGAATGAGAACACGGAGAGGCTGATTTAGGAAACCATAAATTACAACTTATACCACAGAATCCTTACAGACACACACACAAAAACACACAGCTGCACACATACAGATCACATCTTTAATAATTTAATTTATTATCTTACTTAATCTATTTTTTTATCACTAGTGTTTAATTTAATTTAATTTTTTTTCTACTGATTTTATAGTTATGTTATAACATTTATGTATTATTTACGAAGGGAAGAGCCTAGTTTGCCACAACACAGGGAATCCTAGTGTGGGATCTAGTGTCCTGTACCATATGTAAACATTTTGGAAATAAAGATAAATAAATAAATGTCATCACCATTAAAAATAAACGCTTACGGTGGGCAGGACATGGGGAAAGTATGGCTGAAACCAGAACATCCAAACGTTTACCGTACGAAAAACCGAGCAAACCGGGCAAAGAAACCGAGGCAGGCCAAAACTCAGGTGGCAAGTTGGAGTCGACCATGATGCTAAAACTCTCAGTAAGACCGATTGGCGGGAGAGAGCGAGGAATAGATAGGACTGAAGAGATGTTCTGGACTAGGCGAAAGCCCGCGGCTAAACGCCTCTGATGATAATTATGATTTTTGTTTATTATATTAAACTATGCATATAAATACAATGACCTAAGTGGCTTACTAGCTAAGGAATAAATATTTGCAAGGCTTACATTATTTAAGAAATTTCAGGTCAAGAGTACCCCTAACCAACGGGCTTGTATGAGGAGAGTAATGAGTGTGGCGGAAGCAAGGAAAGTATGCCGAGATCGTAGCAGACGGAGACAGGCGTGACGATATGTATGTATGTATATCTTACAAGTATTTTTTCCGAGTTTGGTTATATCATTAATTCACCTTGGACAATTGTGGTGAATGTAGCATCAATTTCTAGAGAAAAGTGGGAAGGCTCGTGCCCAGCAGTGGGATGTATATGGACTGTAGAAAAAATAGTAAAGTAAAAAGTGTACTTAAAGTTTTTGTTCAATATATTTTGTAGTTAATAATTCTCAATTAAAAGTTATTGGGTTCAGGCTCTAATATTTATTTAATTTCAATATTTAATTTTTTTATTAAATATAAAACTTACCATTTTCTCAAAAAAACTTCGTTAAGGTATATCCACAAAGAAACTATGACAGTTGAGCACAGCACTAAAAAGTCAAATAAAAAAAAAACACAAATGTCACTTCACGCCTAAGACGTCTTTTTTTTAATTCTCACCCGTCAAGGGCAGCGAACATTTCACTTTTTTTTTTCACCAACGAGCAAAGCTCGCAAGTATTCAGCCTCGACTGACTTCTCAAGATCAGATCTAAAGAAAGTGGGGTGTTATTTCCCATACAGCCAGTGTGTCATTCTCTCGTGCCTCTCGTTTATTTCATAAGCAAACTTATAGTTGAACTAATAAAATCTATTTTCGAACGGACTCGGATCGAACTTTGGTTTCAGTACAACCTGTTAGGCTGTTGTAAATTAAGATTATTCGAAACGTTACCGTATGTGAGTGTTTTTACAATTGATTTTGCTATATATAATAGGTGAACTTTAGTTTCATTGAGTAACAGGTCCACAGCATCTTCAATGGCGGTCATTGCAATTTCGGCTGTCGCCGGTTGTACGTATAGTTTAATATTGCATTTCAGTTAGAACACATCAGGATGTTCAAAAGTTTAAAAACCTTTTCTCTTTTATTTGCACTAAGATCTGTGTTAAGGTGTGGTCCACGGTGGAATTTTTGTGTGTGACATTTGCATAATCAATGAAAGCTAAAAGTGACAGTTTTGATGCAAAACAACATTTTGGCGCGAACCGTCCGTTTTCTTTTTAATTTTGTGGTTATATTTATTTTTTCTTTGATGGCATTTAGCTATAATTATTATGCCAGTGTCAATTAAAATATTAAAAAACATCTTGTAAATTCAGCATTCACTGTACGTTTCAGCAGTCGCTATACGTCCTGATAAAAAGATTGCCGTTCTACCAAAACCTGTATCGCATTAATTTTACAATATAACACTTCATAAAACTATATTGAGTAATAAGTCAGCATAATTAAACAATGTAACTGATAATAATATGAGATCATAAAAATAAAATAAAAATTCAACGTTAATGATGTAACTAGGCGGGAGAAGTTCTTTAGTGATTTTTTTTTTGTAAAGGAAGCATAGAGGTTATGTATCGTTTGGAAAAATTAAAAAAAAAATTAGAACAATAAACACATTTACAACAATAAAGACACATGTACGACATAATAGCTGCATTACTTAACAAACGGTGTGACATTTATTAATTTTCGTCTACGAAGCAAGCAGTAAATGCGTAACAGGATGAGGAAACCCAGGATCAGTTTTGGTCTCCTCCACAATTCTTCTCAGTATATCTCTATTCTTGGCAGCATGGCTTCATAGCGCAGGTTAACCACCGTGTACTCTTCTATGCATTTCCAGGAACACTGATATAATATTTGGACTTTTCCCGCCAACTTACATCAGTGACGTTGTGGTTTTATTTCATTTTCATAATCTTGTATTATTATCAGTTATATTGTATAATTGTGGTGGCGTATTATACAATATAGTTCGTTTCATTAAGGCATATAAGTAAAGTGATGTAAAAAAATTGACTGAAAAGTCCACAGAAGGTTTTGATAGAATAGTCATCATTTTATCAAGACGTAACATGACTAGCTGACTAGACATATCAAGAGTTTTGATATTATTTTATTTTACTTGACACTGGCATAATAGTTATAAGTAATCAAAGAAAAGAAAAAAAAATTAATATTAAAATAAATATAATATAAGAATAATGGTCATAATTTAAATAAATTGATTGATTATACTTGTCTATTTGATAGAAGTAAAATTAGTTACTACTTATTTAGGCTGAGGGAAAATATATGAAAATAATGATAATATTTCAAGATTTTTTTTCAATATATCGAAGTATTCTTCTTCCGTATATACATCGAAGTAACATTTTGATAGCGGATTATAATTATCATTATTTCAATTAATAATTATTAATTTAGTTACATAACAATGGTTTTTAGTTTAAATCTCGTTCGAAATTAACATTTGTCATAAACACATAATACATAAAACAGTTTTTAGGTACCCGGGTATAATTTTTATTCATGCATTGTATTTGTATATAAATATAGTATTATGAAAACAATGCATCTTCTTCAATCGTATGAAAATAAAATCATTACATTGAGTAAAGTAAAATTCGTGCGAGAGAGGGCTTTCTATAATATATTTTCACTAACACTAATTAAGTAATTAATTATATATCGTGCGCATTTGACATAGACGTGTCTGTATGTTCTTGGAAAAAGTCGCCATATTGGAATTTGTGTAAATAATTGTCTTCTAAGCAATGTGTGCCAACGAGTGATCCAGTACGGTGAATTTTTCTCGAAACTTCTTTCCAGGCACCACCACTCTGTACAATCAGCTATCAGGTGTTTCCCAAATGATACGGAACTTTAAAAAAATAAACCCACACATTTCTCAAATGCCGGCAATGTTTCCACAATGGCAAGGGTGTTGTGGTTGCTATTGGGCAGCGTTGATTGCTTTCCATTAAGCGGCGATATTTCTTAACTTGACTTATGGTCCTATGTCCCCGAGGTGGGGCAGAGGGCGTCCACAGTGCTTCTCCAATGATCGATCGGTCTTGAGCGACGCGCTTCACTTCAGGCCACGTCAACCCGATGGATTTCATCTCGGCCGCTACGGAGCGCTTCCAGGTGTGTTTGGGTTGACCTCGCTTAATTTTCCCTTGAGGAGTCCAATCGAGCGCCTGTCTAGAAATATGGTCGGGGTTTCTACGAGGAGTATGGCCATATCCAAGTCCACCTGCGGTGCGAGATTTGAAGTCCAATCGGCGGTTCGTGACAAAGATCCAGTAGGCATTCGAACTATATTACTGAACTGATACGACATAAAAACCCTTCATAAAACTAGCTAAAATCTTTTCCAATGGCCGACGACGCTTTATAATGTCTATGGCGTTGCAAATGTCTATGGGCGATACGCTTGCTAGTTGCCTTTGTCAAAAAAAAAACACTTAACCAAGCAGTTTCCATATACTTATATAATTAAAAGCCTAAACTTTCCTTTTATCTACATACATAGTTAAATGGCTGTGTATCTAAATCCATTAATATCTATGCTTTAATGGCCGATTTGCGTCGTGGTGAAAGCCGTACACTTTGACGATTGTATATATTTACTAAAACATATTAATTTATATTATGTGTCTATATAGTTACGTAATTGTACATCGAGAAAAAACTTGAATAAAATAAGTGCTATTTGGACAGTCAAAACTTTTACTTAGCCAAGATCCGCGACAAGCAAACAAAAACAGATAATATAATAAAAATAATGTGTGTTTTCTACTGGAAGAAGTGGATTTGCGGGGAACTCAAACTCAAGCGAAAAAACGGCCGTCAGCGACTGTCCACCTCCCAACCACTATCAACAACGCCTAACACACATCATCACTTTTCAACATTGCACACGATATGTGGCATCATCAGGTATAGCAGACTCTATGGAAGACAACCTTAGCAAAGTAAAAGTTCCGATTGTTCACATAGCAATGGATTGCCGCAAAGTAACGCCTGACTCCATCAAAATAAGTTCTGTTAAGGAGTAGTTCTGTTCTGTTAATTTTATAATGATGATGATGAGAAGAATATTATTATTAAATTATAATTATTGATGAAATTAATTTCTTAAACGTCAAAATACGTATAGTAATTTCTTTATTTATATTAAATAAAGAAATTTAATATTAATAAAGAAATAATAATTTCGTTATTTATATTAAATTGGATAATTCCCCAATTTAGCCATGATAAAAATGTCTTTATCTTTTATGGCATATAGCTATAACTATTATGCCAGTGTCAAGTAAAATATAATAAAATCAAGTATCTTGAAATGTTCCTGTCAGCTTGTCACGTTACGTCTTGATAAAATGGAGGCCATTCTACCAAAACCTTCTATGGATTTTTGCAGTCAATTTAAAAAGTCACGCTGGTATTTTTGAGAAAAAGTCGTAGTTGAATCGGCTAGGATAACACCAGTTTCCTTTAAAAGTGTAACACATTAGATAACTCGAACAAAGCATGCGGAACCAAATCTTTATATAACTAAGTGAACGTGATATTCATCTGACTCACAAATTAGCGCGCAAAGTGTGCCAAGTGTGTTTGTGCAAAAACATAAAACACCACTAAAGGAATCGTCAAAAGTCTATCTGTTTGTAGTTGTTCCCGCCGGAATTTTTAATGTTCCGAAATGCCGCATACAATAAATATTGACATTCGTGTCTTCTCCCTTTTACGTGACATTGGCGAAATCATCCGTGCTATTTTGGCACTATTGAAAGCCATTAATTCAAATGAATGAATGAATGAATGAAATATTGACATTTACACAGTGTCAAAAGAAGTGCTAAGAAAAGCTATTTTTGAACTAAATTTAATCGACGAGAAAAGCACACAAACACGCACGTATCCATGCAAAAAAGCGAAAACGCAGTAAACCACAATATGAAACTTATCGCCAAAGCCAAAACGACTTGAGAATTTTGAAAAAATTGTATTAATTTTTGTTTAAAATTTTCTATTCGTCGTAAGGCTGTGAGACTTAGATAATTCGACGCAGTATTTTTTTCTGAATAAATATAATTCAGAAAAAATACTAATATCTTCAAATTGATATATAAAAAAACTGTGTGTCATTTAAAGCGGTTTCACTTCTTTGCGTCGATATGTACCTATTAATTTACACACCTATATAAGTTATTGTAATCCGTACACTGATTCTAAATAGACTTTTGTCCTTTTCTCTTCTTTGATGGCAATTAGTTTTAATTATTATGCCAGTGTCAAGTAAAATACGATAACATCAAATCTCTTGAAATATGTTATAATATAAACTAGTCAACTTATCACGTTACGTCTTGATAAAATGGTAGCTATTCTACCAAAACCTTCTATGGATTTTTTCAGTTAAATTAAAAAGCCACTGCAATTATTTCATATCATGCAATGCATTTATTTCATTACACTTCACTTATAAGCCTTAATTGAACTATATTGTATAATACGCCACCACAATTCAACAATATAGCTGATATTAATGTAAGATTATGAAAATGAATTAAAACACAAGTCACTGATGAATACATACATACATACATACATATCGTCACGCCTGTCTCCCTTAAGGGTAGGCAGAGACCACAGATCTCCATCTGCTACGATCTCGGCATACTCCCCTTGCTTCCTCCATACTCATTATTCTCCTCATGCAAGCCCGCTGGTTGAGGGTACTCTTGACTTGGCCTTTCTTAAAAAGTTCAGCAATCTGGTCAAGGTAGATTTTTCGTGGTCTTCCTCTTCCGGCCCTTCCATCCACATTCGCAAGGTTGACTGATGAATGTTGGTGGGAAAAGTCCTACTGCATAATAGTTATAATTAATAGCCATCAAAGAATAAAAAAGTGATTGTTTAATAAATATTTATATAAATACAATAAATATGTATAATAAATATACGTAAGTAGTTTTATATACTTCCGGATTCATACGCTTTCATAATCTACGAAAACAGTGTCTTAGAAATAGCAGACATACAAAAATTATATCCAATGACCTAAAAATTAATTTTTGTCTGTTAAACGACGACCATACATTTAATTACATTGTATTTTACGGAAAAGTAATAAGTAGCCAGAGCCATGTGAATTCGAGTGATTCTCTTAGTTGTCGCCAAATAAAAAATAACTCCATCATATTGGCTGAATGACTAAAAAGCTTTCTACAGTTAAAAAAGTTATAATTTTGGCGCGCGAAGCCATTATGGCAATGAGATATGACAGTTGGTATGAAAATGGCCAAGTTTTACGGGCGCGTCGACAATTCGAGACAAAATTACAAATTAAAATTTATTTATTAAGACATAATAAAGAATAATCAAGCGAAAATCCAAAGAAGAAAAACAAAACAAATTTTTTTTACTGATGTTTATTATATATCGTCAGTTTTCTTTTCTATATAAAAAAAATCAAAATGAAATAAACTTGAATTATACATAATCAAATCGAATTTTTCCCCACAATTATATTTTTATTTCAGTTTTATAACTTCATATATTTAATTCTGGTGATGTATAATTTAATATACATAGATAAAGATGCATAAGCTATATAAGTGTTTTTAAATTGATTTCAAAAGCCAATAGAAATGTTTTGTGAAGCGCCACCATTTTATCAAGATCTGACGTAATAAATTGACAAAATTTCATATTAACTTATAATTGTTATTATTAATTTATTTGGCATAAAAGTAGTACCTTATTATCACCAAAGAGATCTGTTTTTATTTTCTTTGATGGCTATTAGTTACAACTATTACGCCAGTGTCAATTAAAATACAATAATATCAAGTATCTTGAAATGTATCAGTCATCTTGTCACGTTACGTCTTGATACAATGGTGGCTATTCTAACAAAACTTTCTGTGGACTTTTTTAAGTCAATTTAAAAAGTCATGATTCACGCATTTATTTCATATCACTTCACGTATACGCCTTAATCGAACTATATTTTATAATACGCCACCACAATTAAACAATATAACTGATGCTAATATAAGATTATAAAAATGAAATAAAAACACAACGTCACCGATGTAAGTTGGCGGGAAAAGTTCGAACTGTTATTTATCATGGTATGGGCATTACATTTGTTGCCATATAATAGCTTTTTTTATTTAAAAAAAGGTATTATATGGCAACAAAATTTAAATTTATGTCTTTTTAACATAATATTTACATGCGTTACACGATACGGAGAAATCTTCCAAAACCCCATTGTTCAAATATACACTGCGTACATAACACAAATATGCGTAATATTGGAAAGTATGGCTTTACCCAATATGGGATTGCATAATATTGCTTTGTCAAATTGTTTTCATTTCCTCCCACGGTTATACGACGCTACCTCGATGGGAGCTTAGGGGCCATTCAGAAAATACGTACGTATCTCTAAATTTTCCGATTATTAATGGAGTCATGCGTTACTTTGCGGGATATTATCCACTTTTCGGTTGTCTTCCATACCTGAAGATGCCTCGTGTTGGGGCGAAACACGTGTCGTTTACAAGATGGAAAAGTGGTAGTGTGTGTTTGGTGTTGTGTATAGTGGTTGGTGGATGGAGAGTTGATGGCCGATTTTCGGTAAGTTTTTGGTTTAAGTTCCAAATAAATCCACTTCATCCAGCAGGAAAACACACATTATTAAGTTTCTGTTATTGTTTTGCTTGTCGCGGATGTTAGCTATTATAATTAAAACCTTTGACTGTCCACATCTAAATTTTCCCTTTTTGAAACTTTCTTCCCTTTGTCTCGTTACTTTCCAAGATAGAACCCCTCCCCTGTATATTTCATTGTGAATAATAGAACACAAATAAATAAATACTCTCTCCATTGCTAAGATATTGGATGCTCTTGCATACTCACGTCAGTATTGGAGTGTCTCGTTATTTTTTGTTATTAATCTATTATTATAGATTTACAATATTAGCTCTAACTTATAAATCTTTGTTACTAACAAATATTATGAATCACTTGTCTGATATACATATTATGATTATATTCTTCTTCTAAGAGTGCCTTTCCGACTTGCGAAGGTTGGCAGCCAATTCAGCACAACTCCTTTCCTCCTTCGCGAGGTGCAGTAGTTCTGGAGCACTCGCTATCCCGGTCCACTCCCTGATATTACGTAGCCAAGAATTTCGTTTTCGACCAACTAACTAGTATTTTGCCCGCGACTTTTCAGTTGCAGCAACTTGTACCTGTCACGTCTCATGATATGACCCAGGTAAGCAACTTTTCTACCTTTGGCGGTCTGCAAAAGTTCACGTTTTTGCCTGACTTGTTGGAGAACTTTGTCATTGGCCACCCAATAATAATATTATTATAAATGGACAACATTATGATATTAATAACAAATAAATATTTATTTTATTACGAGGTTTAAATAGATTTGTCGGAGAACAGCGAACGTTATGTTTCCTTAGACCCACCAAAAGACACCCTTACCTCTCGGTGCGAACGTATTTTATGAAGGGCCCCTTACCAGACTTAAAACATAAGCGTTTACGATCCAGGATATAAAAATCATGAGGTCGTCAGTCTCATTGTCTTAGTGACGTAATTTAAACTTTATTTTTTTATTAATTAAAGCGATATTAGCACATTTGTGTGAGTGATTCGTGTGTAATAAATTGTAATAATAACAATTTATTGAATAACAGATGTCCCAGTGAACTTGGTTTCACCTACAATTTATGTTCCCCTGTATTTATCATCTCCTGGTATGTTAGCACTTAGGTACGCAATACTTTTCAAAATCGCACAAAAGAAACGACAGTTTTGTATAACAACACGTCCGTTAGACAATAAAGCCGTCACGAACGCCATCTATTGAAAGTAATTGGAATTAAAAGGAAGAAAAATAATTTTTCATTTTAAAATTGTTCTTATATGTTTTCCTCATATTTTCTTATTCGTAAACCTGTATTAGATTGATTATAAAGTTATTTAAATCGGTCGAGAAGTTGAGTTTTAGAGAAACTCTCCATTTTTATATATATATGTGTGTTTATGTATTTTTTATATATATATTATATATAATGTCATCACAGTCAATAATTCAAAATTTGTAGTAGGTACATGAATTGTGATGAATCTAAAACGCTATTTTTCTTTGATGGCAATTAGTTAAAACTATTATGCCAGTGTCAAGTAAAATGGAAAAATAATAAATCTCTTGAAATGTCTAGTCACCTTGTCACGTTACGTCTCAATAAAATGGTGGCTATTCTACCAAACCTATGGACATTTTCAGTCAATTGAAAAAATTAAAAAATTACGATACTGCATGTATCGTAATGTTTATTTCATATCACTTCACTTATATGCCTTAATCGAACTATATTGTATTATACACAACCACAATTAAACAATATAACTGATAATAATATAAGATTACGAAAATGAAATAAAAACACAACGTCACTGATGTAAGTTGGCGGGAAAAATCCAAATGGTTTATTTATATGTATTCTTTCTGAATTTGAAATTTATACTTTTTCCATTTATGGTATAATCTACTTTTTTTTTAAAAGAATGCTCTATAAACAGCAAGCGCATGTAAGCTTTTTACGCACATATCAAGTATGTGGGACTTGTATAGCCGCAGGGCGGGTGGCTTTCTCCGACACTGAATGTACGTCATTCTGTTTCGTCACTCAAAGTATATTCACAGTTTCAATTAAAAAAGTCTCAATGATCTTATTAAGTTTTTATAGTATAAATTCATGACCGAATTATCAAAGAAGATATTTGGGTTGATTTTGAATGTATTATGCCTTTGCCGAATAAAAAGATGAAAACAAAATAAAAAAAACAAAATTGTCTATTCCCACCAATTTATATCAGTGACGTTTTTATATCATTTTCATTATCTTATGTTAATTATAGGTTATTATACTGAAATATTTGCGTGTGTCGTGAATTTTTAAGTTAACTACTAAGGCGTTTATTTATTTTTGGTAGAACGGCCATTTTATGAAAATGTAACGTGACAAATTTACTAGTGTTATACTTCAACTTGTTGTTATTATATTTTACTTGACACTGGCTTAATTGTTATACCTAACTGCCATCAATTACGAAAAAGAAAAACAAAATGGTACAGGTTAATTTTTTTCTTTTATTCTTTGATGGCAATCAGCTATAACTAGTGTTGTCAGTGTCAAGTAAAATTATATAACAGGCTTCGCCATGCAATCGGAACATCTTAGTTCCGTTCTAAATCCCCCTGATTCTAATTCCTGACACATCTCTAGTATATTGCCTTAGTTTAAGTGATATAAAAGGGTTATATCTATCCCTCTAAAAGGGTTATATCTAAGTGATATAAAAGGTTTATATCTACGGGTTGGCAGAGACCACAGAGCTCAGAGCGAAACCGCTCTCTATTGGTTGCTTCTCGTCCTCGTGAGAATCAGGACGTGACGGGTGGCGAACCACGTCGCCGTCATTTTTCAACAAATTAGGCATATTAAATTCGTTTTAGTGAATCCCACGGGTCACAAGGGAAGATGGAGGTCAGCCCCAGCAGAGCCTTGCATGCTGAGGTAAGGCACCATAGTACCCGGGCAAGCCCGATCCCGGGACAGTCGGCACGCTTGCGACTAAGCTCGCCCTTAGCCATGCATCCTTTAGCACGGCAGACCGTGGATTGGCGGAGAGGAAGGGAAAGGATAGAGAAGAAAGGAAAGGGCAGGAAACGAAATGCGGATTGGGCAGGTTACCAGAGTCGTAATAAATATTTATAAATCCATACATATATTTATTCCGATGCGGGAATCGAACCCGCGACCATTGACTCCGATTGGCGCCACTGAGCCAATCGGTCGTCCAAGTTTGGTAATTACTAATGTAATTTTGGTCGTAATATAACGATACATGTCAATTAAGTCGGAAAAAATCTGGCCTCTGAGAGCTATCTTGGCGTACGCTGCCTAAACCATTGGAGTTACACAAAGATGATGTACCGTAGGCTTGTTTGTATTGAATAGTTGTAAATAAAAGTCCACGACAGCATATATTTTTTTTAAACTTTTATGTGGAAGCCACTATGACCAATATTGTGAACCATGAATTAAGTACAAAAATATATATTTATCTAAAATGATCTGTCACGAAATTAATGTGGCGGACCAAATTCCACGCGAGCGAAGCCGCGGGCAAAAGCTAGTCATCCATATAGCGGAACGTCCGATGTCCTACGTGTGTCCATGAATGACTCTTGCCGCGACCGGTCGGGCGGGTGTCAGAGACTTTCCCCGGCGAGTGGTGAAGGCCGTGAAGGGCACAGCGAGACTACTACTACTTTCACTCCACCACGGGAGCTTTGGGGTGACCGTGAAGCTGCGTCGAAACGGGACAGTCCTGTTCTTATATATTTATATATTTTTGATGTAAGACATCTTATCGCTGTCTTATATATGTGGGAAATCGTAGACCGAGGCATCGTCTAAATTCAGGCTACGCTCACCTCCTCGACTATATACAAGGTCGCTGACACGTGGCCGTGAGAGTACGGTAGAGACTGAGTCGTCCTCAATGTATCACATCTAACAAGCGTCCTATGACGCTTCTCTTTTTTTATAGGATAAGGAAACAAACGAGCGAGCATGTCGCATGATAGCAAGCATTCAACGCTGCAATGCGAGCTGAATTTGACAAATTAATCGAACTATATTGTATAATACGCCACCACAATTAAACAATGTAACTAACTGATAATTATATAATAATATATATTGTGTGTGTGTGTGTGTGTATTCGGTAACAGAATTAGATTATAATAAATAAAATACCTTTTACGAAGAACAGGAGAGCGAGTGTTTTTTAACAGCCCATATATGTCCCACTGATGAGCCCGGACCTCTCCATTTCTGGAGGATCGACCGTTAACCCACCACGATTGTGCATTGCGGATTGGCGGTGTTACCAGACTCGGAATAAATATTTATAAATCCATATATATATTTATTCCGATGCGGGAATTGAACCCGCGACCAGGGCCTCGCCACTGAGCCAATCGATCGTCAAAAGTCGTCGTCGAGCGGGTTTTATTATTTAAAAATAATTTCGTCTAAATGTTGACTCCACGTCGGGCATTCATTCATATATATACATACATATATAATAATATAAAGGTGGGGAAAGTTCCTACAATGTGTTGGAATCATGGCGACCGTATTCGCGTATTGTGTAATCACCAATACCGAGATTCCTCTGTAATGAGCGCATCTTTCGCCTCGTCACACGCGACACGGTGTCAACGACCGCGCCCCGGCGTTAGCGGGTTCGGGTCCGGTGATATGGTCCGACGTACAAATTGCTCATCCAAATGCGCGTGAGAAAATTGTCAATTGTGTAATTTCAGTCCATCCGTGTTACCTCATCGAAATATGATTCTCATGTCATCAAAATAAATTTTAATAGCAACATTTATTTTTAATTTCCGTAACTCGAAAAGGAATCGAACTTCCGTGACTCGAAACTTGGACGCTTAAAGAAGACCTCAGAAAACGCATAGAAGCGTTCGAAATGTGGGCATATTGACGGATGCTCGCTATTAGCTGGGCTCAAAGGGTGGCCAATGACGAGGTTCTCCGAACATGTCGAGCAAAAATGTGAACTTTTGCAGACCGTCAAAGGTAGAAAATTTGCTCACCTGGGTCATATCATGAGACATAACAGGTACAAGTTGCTGCAACTGATCACGATCGGAAAAATCGCGGGCAAAAGACAAGTTGGTCGAAAAAGAAAGTCTTGGCTACGTAATATCAGGGAGTGGATCGGGATAGCGAGTGCTCCAGAATTGCTGCATCTCGCGAAGGAGGAGGAGAGTTGTGCTGAATTGGCTGCCAACCTTCGCAAGCCGGAGAGGCACTCTTAGAAAAAGACACGTTGTTTTATTTAATTTTCATAATCTTATGTTATTATCAATTATATTGTTTAATTGTGGTGGCGTATTGTACAATATAATACGATTAAGGCGTACAAGTGAAGTGATATGAAATAAATGCGTGTATCGTGACTTTTTAAGTTGACTGCAAAAGCTATTTTTTTATAGGTTTTGATAAAATAGTCACCATTTTATCGGTACGATTTAGTTTAACTTCCCCGTAAAATCACTTCTTCCAGTAAAAAACACAAATTATTATTTTTCTATTTTTGTTTGCTTGTCGCGAATCTTGGCTAAGTAAAAATTCTAAATATCCACATAGTAATAATGGATTTCCGCAAAGCAACGCCTTACTCCATAAATCATCTCATATAAGGATTGCTTAAAAAGAAAATTATTAAAAGAAATTTGCTTAAAAAAATATTTGCTTTTAAAATATGTATCTGTTTTTCAATAGGAGAATTTGCATATTTATCTAATTTACATTTTATATTAATAATTAAATGTGTTATTCGGTTTTTATATTATATTTATGTAAGAATTATTCATGTCATAGATTATCTGCCCATTATCATAGATTAGCTATTTTTGCTTTCTGTATTAAGAGACAAATAGTTTTTCTGATTTAATTGTCTCTCCTTAACGTTATAATGGTGTTTTAATTTTAAATAAGCTAACTTATATTCCGAATTTATTCGAAAAACATCAATTTTGTGAATTTTTTTTAAAGCATATCGACTCAGAAAAGAGAAAACGCTATAAATAATATATATGTCAAAAAAAATCGGATGCAGTCATGAGGGTTGCTGACAGAAGGGAAAACTTAAAACTATATATTGAAATTTCAAACTAATTGTAATATTAAACGATATGGACAGTCAAAAGTTTTACTTAGCTAAGATCCGCGACAAGCAAAACAATAACAGAAAATTAATAATGTGTGTTTTTCCGTTGGGTTTAGTGGATTTATTTGGAACTTAAACCAAAAACTTACCGAAAATCGGCCATCTTCTTTCGGCCATCGACTTTTCGGTTGTTTTCCGTAGAGTCTACTATACCTGAAGATGCCTCGTGTTGGGGCGAAACACGTGTCGTTTACAAGATGGAAAAGTGATAATGTGTGTTTGTGTGGTGGTGTGGTGGGTGGAGAGTTGATGGCCGATTTTCGGTAAGTTTTTGGTTTAAGTTCCAAATAAATCCACTAAACCCAACGGAAAAACACACATTGTTAATTTTCTGTTATTGTTTTGCTTGTCGCGGATCTTAGCTAAGTAAAACTTTTGACTGTCCATATAGTGATGGATTTCCGCAAAGTAACGCCTGACTCCATTAATAATATTAAACGGTGCTATTATTACATCATGTCGCTGACGTGACTCACAAAACTTGATCCATCTATCCATTCGGGTATATACAATGTGTTGGCGTGATGCGTGTACGTAGGCTGCGCGCGCATTAACTGTGTTTAAAGTATGTCTATAGCTATACTCATAGCAATGGATATAGCTTAAGCATTGGCATGTTGCTGACGTTAACCTATAGATTTTCTCCTACCCAAAGCCGTGTACCGCGTGTATAGAAGTTTTCACTTCAAAAATTACTGCATATTCGAATCGCAAATAATTATACCATGTCAAATGGTTTGAGTCTCACAGCTCTGCGCCCAAAAGAAAATGTTTTATGCGTCGATATATAACACCTGTATATAAAGTACGTCACACATTATTAATCTGCCAAGAGATGGCGCCACAAGTCATAAAATATTATGTTTTGTCTATTGCTTAAAATAATTAAATAATGATATTCATTCTTATACGCCCACATACGCATACATACACTACTGTTGGGCTTGGGGCCTCAGAATAGGATATTAACACACCACGCTTGTCCAAGGCGAGATTTCCAAACTCGGAATAAATTGCTTTAGGTCATATACGCATCTCGATGTGAAAGTCCACTTAAAAAAAATTAGACAAACTAATTGTATATACCGGATGTGCAAATAATGTCACCGTTTACCGGATCTGACTCGATAAAAAAATGTGATGGGCTCACAACTTTGTTAAAAAAAAATCATTTACAAATTTGTTTTAAGACCTTTCTTCTCTGTCCTTTCTTGCCTTCCTCTCCGCCAATCCACGGTCTGCCGTGCCAAAGGATGCGTGGCTAGGGGCGAGCTTAGTCACAAACGTGCCGACCGTCCCGGGATCGGGCTCTGCCGGGTACTATACTATACTATACCTTACCTCAGCATGCGAGGCTCTGCTGGGGCTGACCTCCATCCTCCCTTGCGGATTCACTATGACGAATCTTCCTAATTCGTTAAAAAATGACGGCGACGTGGTTCGCCACCCGTCACGTCCTGATTCTCACCAGAGCGAGAAGGGACGAACGGAGAGCCGTTTCGCTACGATGAATCTGAGAGGAAGGATGGATGAGTGTCAAGGAAGCAAGGAAGGTGTGTCGGGATCGTAGCGGATGGAGATCTGTGGTCTCTGCTTAACCCTATAGGGAGACAGGCGTGATTCAATGTATGTATGTTTAAAGATCTGGTTTTAGCTCCTATATATTACGTTCACGGCAGCTACAAGAACAGACTGTGACCGCTATGTAGATTGTATGATTTATTTGATTAATAAAGATATTGAAAAAAAGGACTTTATTGTGGTAGAGCCACGTTACAGACGAATACTTTATCAAGAATGGCATATTATTTGTCTGTAGCGTGAATGGGCCGGCTCGCCCGGGGAAGTACCACACTCCCGCAGAAAACCGGCGTCTGAGTGGTAGATTAGCTTCCGCGCTTCGTACGGTGAGCGGTCTGAGTTCCGGAGCCCCAACATCCTCCCATTCCCACTCCCCCTCCGACTCCCAATCCTCCCATAATTTCACTTTCCTTTAAGGTCGGCAACGCTTCCGCAACTGCCTGTGGCGTTGCGAATGTCTATGGGCGGCTTTGCTTGCTTTCCATCGGGTGACACGCCTTCCTATGCCATAAAAGAAAGAGACTCGACAAATGATCGTTCGAAGCATCAAATTTTAAGTATCTAATATTCGTCCATATTGCACCATCACTACCGTTCGCTTTCAAATGTCGAAAGTTTTCAACTGTCACTCGCAAATTAATATCCAGTTTCACATAATCAAGGCGGATGATACGAAATAATTATAAAATTAAAATAAATTTATTTTAAAATAAATCTTTTTTTTATTACTTTTTTATTACTTAGACACGTATACCCCACCCACATTTCGAATTAATATGAAATGGTTCTTCACTGTACTCAATGCGATCTAAAACATACAACTTTTTATAGAGACATTAATTTATTTAATGCCAATTTACGTGAATTCAAAGATACTGTTTTTCACGAAAGCATGGTGAATTATTATTTATTTAATGGATTTTGTTTATATATACTCTTAGAACGGAAGCTGTCTCTTGGTATCGAGTCCAGGTTCTTTGGACGGTTGAACGATGAGACGTAACATTGGCTACACCCCACTTCCAGGAGCGCTATAATTTTACTAGCTCTTATTGCTTTTTCTACCATTACAAAGAGACACAAAGATATCTGTTTTAAGTCACAATAAGGCAGGATAATGCGACACACATAAATTATTCTACTATAAATAACAAGAAGTTAGTTTTAGTGGCCTTATAAGCATCCAACAACGAATCCGCGAAAAGTAAGCAAAGAGGCACAAACTAAAAAAGGGATTATTTTTTTTAAAAACAAAATTTTCGAATTTGGAATTAACTTTTTTTCACACTCAGACTCTTTATTAAGTGTCAGTAACATAGTTTCGCTATTAAAACCTCTTTAAAACTAAATTGTTACTAATAATTTAGAAAAAACAAAACTGACCGTTTTTTTGCAAAGGAATGTGTGTGTTAGTATGTATTATATATACATTACTGTTATTTAATTTTATTTATTTCTATTATTACTGATAGATTTTGGTTTTTGTTTATTTTTCTTGTCTTTAATGAGAATTTTTTTTTACTATTATGCCAGTGTCAAGTAAAATACAATAATATCCAATCTCTTGAAATGTACTAGATAGTTTGTCATGTTGTCTTGATTAAATATATTCTATTCTACCAAACCTATGAACTTTTTCAGTCAACTTAAAATGTTAAGATTTTTCGTTTCATATAACTTTATTTATACGCCTTAATACTACTAACCTAACCTAACTATATTCTATAATACGCCACCACAATTAAACAATATAACTGATAATACTATAAGATTATGAAAATGATTTAAAAAAACAACGTCACTGTTGTAAGTTAGCGGGAAAGGTTTACTTTACTGATTTTGTTTACTTAAATTTTATTGCGATATCCATAACGCTTTATATGGCAACACGAGAAGCTTAATCTCTTTAAAAAACTGTTCGCTTTCATTACGTCTCAATAAAGAATCGCAAATGAGTACACGGTTCATTAGGTGTTTTTCAGTGAGCTCGTGTGGCACACAAATATAGAGCTTTTTTTTTGTATACCCAGTTTTTTTCAAATGGGTCTAAAATGTTTTGTGGTCAGTTTCCAGTATACGTCATAAATACTGATATGCCGAACTTGCTCCACCTTTTCAAAAATGGCGTCTGTTTCATCCGTAACAGGGCGACCAGAGCGAGGTGCATCTTTGACATCAAAATTCCCGGATTGCCCGTAATCGTCGCAAATTTTATTCGCGGCTTGCCATGCACTTTTTTCCTTTTTTGTAATAAAATTTAAAAATGTATGGAAATGGATGAAACTAGAAATAACATTTTACTAATTTATTTCTTTTTCTTAAAGAGTAATCTTTTTAATGACACCAAAACCAGCCAGTTACATAGAGTACAGTCAAAGAAATTATATTGCAAGTAAACTTGCAATATAATTTCGTATGATAATATATAAATAGTATGTATAAATACATACTATATACGATAACAATCAATTGGCTCAGTGGCGGGGCACTCCGCCCGCGGAGTCAATGGTAGCGGGTTCGATCCCCGCATCGGAATAAATATATGTATGGATTACAAATATTTCCTCCGAGTCTGGTAACCTCGCCAATCCGCATTGGACAAGCGTGGGTGGGTAAACGTCCGTTCCTCCAGAAATGGAGAGGCCCGTGCTCAGCAGTGGGACAAATTTAAACTGTTAATAAAATATGCGATAAGACTTTTTTTACTATTATATTATATTATTTTTATAAATACGTCTAATGTATCATAATGTTTTTGAAGTCCTTAAATAAATAAAATGAAATTATAGGGATGTAAAGGATTTCTGCGAAAGATTTACTTTCGATAGGCATTTTCTAAAGTATTTTTTTTCTATAAATATTTCGATATGCCTTGATTATAAAACATTTGCCTATAGATGTGTATAGCATATGTCCTACTCTATGCGCCAGTGGTCACCCCGTACCCTTTATTAAGCCTGCGGACATGCTGCACGAGCGGCCAGCGATTTTAAATAAATGAGGAATTACTAAAAATTTTCCCCGCACCATCACCGTGGGGAACCAGCCACCTTCAGCGGTGTTAACGTAACGATACAACATGGGAAACTTCAAACAAGCGTAAATAAATAAAAGTATATAAAATAAAAGGAGAGTTACCAGCACTAAGTAAGGGCTGGTAACTCTCCTTTTATTTTATATACTTTTATTTATTTGGCTAATTTTATAAGTTAGATAGATTACGCTAAAATTAAATTACTTATTTGTCTGTATTGGCTAGATTGTTATTAATAAAAAATAAAAAAAATATTTGGCACATAGATCAGATCATCAGTCATTATTGTTGGGCCTCAGGAACTCTTTTAGAAAGGACCCTGTTGGTAGAAAACATGTTTCAACATAATATAGATCAGGATATGGTGTTTCGTGAGTTTTTCAGTCTTAACAAATGACTTTTTTTGGGATAGGAAGGCAAACGAGCAGGCGTGTCGCCTGATGGAATCGTTGCTGGCCTTTAAGGAAAGTGTCATTACGGGATGTGGAAAGGGTTGGACCTTCGAAACTCAACCGCTCACCGGACTCAGACGCCGGTTTGGGGATATTTTTCACTTTTTCCATTTCTAGCAAAACAAACTAATTTTCTGGGGAAGAATGGTGGCATTTTCCCTTCATGTAACCTAAAAGGGAATAAAGAAAAATCGCTCCGCTCGTTGATATATACGCATCCGAATCCATTCATGCGTCTCACAGGATTATGCCCCTTCGGTTTTCGCTTAGTTTCAGTCGACTAATCGAGCTGTATACATAAACTGGCGCTGTTGTGGATTACATCTAGCACGAAAAGAGAAGATGTACTAATTCAATTAAATTTGAACGGAGTAATTAATGAAGGTGAGTACTTTTTATGTTAATACTATATTATCACGTAAAGCCTGCCTGGTGATACCCCTAGAGATTGTTTCCTCATCTAAGAGTGACTCTCCGTCTTGCGGGCTGCAAGGTTGGCAGCCAATTTTTTAGTGGTAGAGCCACGCTACAGACGAATACTTTGTCAAGAATGGTATATTATTTGTCTGTAACACGAATGGACCGGCTCGCCCGGGGAAGTACCACGCTTCGTACGCTGAGTGGTCTGAGTTCCAGAGTCCCACTCCCCTCCCCTCCCCTTCCCACTCCCTTTCCCACTCCCATAATGTCACCTACCTTAAAGGTTGGCAACGCTTCCGCACTGCCTATGGATGTCTATGGGCGGCGCTGATTGCTTTCCATCACACGCCGTGACACGCCTGCTCGTTTGCCCTCCATCCCATTAAAAAAAAATCAGCACAACTCTCCTCCTCCTTCGCGAAGCGCAACAGTTCTGGAGCACTATACGGGATATAGAGAGTTTGTGTATCACGATCCAATTTTTTGATTTGGTTGTAGAAAAAAAAATGCGTATCAAAAGTACTAAGCTAAGTCAAAGGCTAACTTCGTAACTCAACCGTTTACTGGACTTCTGCGGCAGTGTGGTACTTCCCCGGGCTAGCCGACCCATTCGTGCTACAGACAAATAATATGCCACTCTTGACAAAGTATTCGTCTGCATCGTGGCTCTACCAGTATCTAATATTTTGCTAGTGTCAAGTAAAACATAATAACATCAAGTATCCTATAATATACCAGTCAGCTTGTCACGTTACGTCTTGATAAAATGGTGGCCATTCTACCAAAACCTTCTATGAGTTTTTTCAGTCAACTTTAAAAGTCACGCTGGTACTACTCTGCCACTTCAAATGACTGTATGATAGATTTATAAAAATTAACATGGCGTGTGTGTATTGAGGCATCCGATTAAAATGCAAGGTACCACTTTTCGGTGAATCCCCTAAATGGAAAGTGGATCATCAACTAATACAAATGGTGTACTTGGATCACACCCCTCGGGATCCTGCCCCCACACTAAATCGATCTCGCATTACATTCAGTTCGATGATCAGATCACAGTATGTCTATTTTAAGACATAATATCTCGAAGCGTCTATAATAAATTACTTTAGTATTGAATTTTCTTCTTGTCCCCACGTCGGCGGTACATTCTGAGGAAATCGGAAGCTTAATTAAATATGATATTGTTCACAAAATATCTCATGAAACTCCCAAACGATCAACAAAGGAAGGAACACGACGAAGATGTCGCTCTTGATGTTCATGACCCAGTTGACCCAGTTAACTTCGTTTCACCTACAATTTATTAAATTCAAATTAACGAAAATGATATCTTCTGGTAGGCTTACCTTCTCCTGGTATGTTTGTACTATAACCTGCCGTACTGAATACGGCGACATGGGATCTTTAGGGGGCTTTATCTTCGATATAATGAAACTCTTCCTAGTGAGGTTAATTTATTAATGAATCACTTTCATTTTATATTCAATATTAATTTCTTATGCCAGGAAAGGTGACATGTCCCTGTCGAGTCGATCGAATCTTAATGTATTTATAAAACAATTTATTTCTTTCTATTCTAAATTTTTAAAATTACGAATGTAAAAATAAGTAATATAATAAAAAAGGTTTTATTATATTCAAATAAAAAGTTTTAATACAAAAGTGTTACATTTATCAATGTATCACTACAGTACTTAGGTATGTAACACTTTTCAAAATAGCACAAAAGAAATGACAGTTAGGTTTAATCAATCAATCGGGGACGTTCACACCCCGCGCAGAGGTGTGGGATCGCGCCTCGGGGATGAACCCCACTGCTCGTGCAGCAACTCAATGGGGCACCCGCCCCCCGGTCTTAGGTGCCCCTATTCCTAGCGGCTTTTGGGCGTCCTTTAACGACTTCGCGTCGTCGAGATATGGCTGAACCTATTCCTACGTTGGGTCCGTCGCTGGCCCTCTTCCCTCGCGGGAGCCAGGAGGCGACAGGAGGATTTCGCGTGGGAGTGGACGTCCCTCAGGTGGGCGAGCGTGAAGGGGAGCAAAATTATTAAGGTGTGGGTGTGGTCCATTGTCGGCTCGGTCGAACATCTTCCGAGCCAACCGGACCACAAACTCATGGATGCTCTCCACTCTGAGGTCCCTCGCTATAACGTCGTTACGCACATAGCGAGCCGCCCCCACGATGGCGCGCAGAGACAGATTCTGCTGGATCTGAACGCGTTTGCGCTGGGTTGCTGATATCAAAGACCACCAGGCCGGCGCAGCATAGGTCAGTCGGGAGCGAACGTAGGCCTTATAGACCAACAGCTTCGTACGCACGGGTATGTGGGTTGATGAGTTAGGTTTAAAACACGTCCGTTAGAAGATAAAGCTGTCACGAACGCCATCTATTGAAGGTAACTGGAAGTAAAAGGAAGAAAAAGAATGTTTATTTTTCAAGTTCTTTTTGTGTTTTCTTTTGTATTTTTTTTTGTTTACTAGATGGCGCTAGTCGAATAAAACTGAAGCATCAGCACTGCGCCATGCAAAGGAATGACAGGTGGTCTGAAGATAGAGATATTGAAGGTGGTATGAGTAGATCGTCGTCGCGCAGAAACTCTGGGTGCCTCTCGCGACGGGAGATCGCGACGGAGGAGGGGCGGGACAAGAGAGGAGGCACTGTATCCAACTCCAACACCTCGACTCCGAAGAGAGCGAACAAACAGCAGAATTTGGATTTTGTTGTGACTGGAAAGCAAATTTTTAAAAGGTAACATGAGTGATATTCATATAGGGAACATTCCAAATACAGCAGTTGTTAGAGACAGGCGACGGTGACATCTGTCGCTCAGCGACAGCGACATGATAGCCAGTAGTTTTGCGGTCGCAACAATAACCAATAGTGTCGCGATCGCAATATTAACCAGTAGTTTTTCGGTCGTAATAATTACTGGTGGTCTCGCTGTCGCAATAATAATTAATAGTGTCGCTGTCACAACAATAACTCGTAGTATCGCTGTCGCAATAATAACGAATAGTGTCGCGATCGCAATTATAACCAGCAGTGTCGCTGTCACTGACTGACAGATGTTTACGTCGTTTATCTCTATCCGCGGGCGCTGAGTGTGAGCCGTTCAAAACCCAATAAACACTGGTTAATTTGTTGACTCTTATATCCATTTGAGATCTCATTCCAGGTCAGATCGCTCTTGCTCAGTCCCAGCGACATATAGAAGGCCGTCGCTTGACTCACTGCCAAGATCCAAAAGGACTTTCGAATCGCCGAAAAGATATTCCATGTCCCAACCGACGAAGAGCAGAGACATGTCGCTTGAAGAAGATATGTCTCTAGAGTTGTCACAGGTGAAGTACCCGCATATAATATCGTATAACAATATGTAGGGTGTCTGGTACTACATACATATGTACTTTCAAACATGGGTTATCCGACAATATTTATATTAAGTAATATATAGGTCGAATGTTTGTTCCATAGATAGATAGATAGACAAATATATTTCGTTCTGCGTTTTAATTATTCTATTACATATCACATACCAATGATTTTTTGGTTAATAATAGTTTAAAAAAAACAAAAATCTAATTTTAAATATGCAAACAGGAACTTGTTCTTTTGGTTGCGGTGAATTTATTACTAAATCATAGTTGTTTTTGATTTTATTGTATTGTATTGTATATGATTGTATTGTATTGTATTGTATGTAAGTATTGTAGTAGTAGCCGGTTTTCTGTGAGAGTATGGTATTTGCGAGCCGGCCCATTCATGCTACAGACAAATAATACGCCATTCATGACGAAGTATTCGTCTGCGGCGTGGCTCTACCACTACATCTGTGTACATCTACTTCTTAAATACACATAGACGGGCATACACACACACTTTGACATGGTTTCAGTATCTAAATGTGTTGTGAAATCAAATAAAAACTGTCAAATTAATGCGAGTTAGCGTTATAAATGTGAATTTATTTATTATCTTTATATTTTTGTATTTATGTGTTACATTTCAATTAGCAGTATGAAGATATTAAACTTCGGTTTATTTTCTTCTTTCGGTTTAAATCTTTTGTATTCTTTATGGGATAGGATGGCAAACGAGCAGGCGTGTCACCTGATGGAATGCATTCAACCCAGTCTATGGACATATGCAGTGCCATAAGCATTGCACAAGCGTTGCCGGCCATTCAGTAATGTGTAGGCTTGTTTCTCAACGGTGCCAGTGTCGTATCATTTCGGAAACACCGCTGGAGGTAGCTGGTTCCACAGGGTAGTGGTGCGTGGAAAGAAGTTTCGAGAAAGACGCACCGTACTGGATTGCCATTCGTTTAGATGGTACAGAAGCTGAGGCCACTATAATGCTTTTACTTTTTCTCCTCAAGGTGTCAGACTTCGAGGATATGAACTCTAAGTACGGCATCAATCAGAAGTTTACAGCAGTAGCGACATCTACACCGAAAAAAGCGCAGCAGAAGTCCAGGAGCGGCTCCCTGCAGAGTCAACCCGTTTGCAAGGAACCGCCTCGTCGGGGCCAGCGGAGTCTTGACAGCAAGCCAAGTAGACAGAGCACCTTCTCCTGCAGCCGAGACAGCTTATACAAGACTTCTTCTAGCGCCAGTACCTACAGGTTAATGTCAGAGTTGCAACGATTAAAAATGTATCGTATATTACGGTGATGAAGGTTGGAATTAGAATGAATCTTGCCCCGACTGAATTACGCCTTTTCTTCACAAAATCGAGAAGGCGAAACAAGACGGTAAACAAATAATCTAACAGTTAATATTAAAATAGATTTGTTCCAATATAGGAACAGCAAAACAATTCTAAAAATACCGCTTAATTTTCAAAATACATTTTTATATGAATTTTAAATAACTCTAAATAATTTATTTTACACATATTACAATTGTAATTATTTAAAAAAAATCAACACTATTGTTACATAATCTACCAACAGATGGCGCCACATGTAACATAAAATTCATTTTTGTCTTTTGCATAATAAAATTAAATAAAGATATTAATTCTTATATATATTCACGCTTATCCCCCGCAGGGGTTGGCAGAGACCACAGAGCTCCATCCGCTTCCATTTCATCGCAGCGAAACGGCTCGTCATTGGTCGCTTTTCGCCCTCGTGAGAATCAGGACGTGACGGGTGGCGAACCACGTCGCCGTCATTTACGACAAATTAGGTATATTAAATTCGTCTTAGTGAATCCCACGAGCCGCAAGGGAGGATGGAGGTCAGCCCCAGCAGAGCTCTGCATGCTGAGGTAAGGCACCATAGTCCCCGGGGGAGCCCGACCCCGGTACGATCGGCACGATTACGACTAGGCTCGCCCCTAGCCACGCATCCATTGGCACGGCAGAGTGTGGATTGGCGGAAAGGAAGGGAAAGGATAGAGAGGAAAGGAAAGGAAATACGGATTGGGGGGGTTACCAGACTCGGAATAAACATTTATAAATCCATATAAATATTTATTCCGATGCGGGAATCGAACCCGCGACCATTGACTCCGCGGGCGGAGGGCCCCGCCACTGAGCCAATTGGTCGTCGTTCGTTAATTCTTATACGCCTACATATACGACACATTGTAAATCTGTTGAAATTTGGATGAGCGGTTTGCTATGACAAAATTATCAGGCGTTATAGATTTATTTACTGTATCAATAGGCTTTGTGGATTAACTTTTTATCTTCTTTAATTAACACGCATTTGATATTCTCCGTCCATCCATAACTAGAGAAGTCAGCACCTTTCTATCAATGCATCAATTTATATTTTTCACCGGTTAAGACGATATAAGGGTTCATTTTTAATTATCTTTTTATCTCCCCCCTTTTTATTTTTTCTTTGAATTGTTCAGTAAAATAGCTTCTTTCTCTAATTCCTACTATTAGTTCACACTCTCACTAAATATATATTTATTTATCTTGTTTAAATTTTCAATCGTTAATAAAATACTTTTTATTCATCCACTCAAGCTAAAATAAATTTTTTTTAAACTCGTATTGGATGACATTTGATGTTAATACAGTTTTTTTTAAATGTTAATTCAATAATTAAGTTTAATTTAATTATTTAGTTTAATTTAATTTGTAAGAATTGTTTTTTTGTATTATTGTTTTCTCTCTGCATTCGATGTTTCTATCATCATTATCAAAACATTAAAACCGCGGTTCAGTAAATATTTCCAGTAAGATCTTCGTTTAGCTTTTTCCTCCAGCCTATCACACCGATTGCATTTAAGTCGATCTCGATTTCATCTAGCCATCTGAACTTAGGCCTTCCGCGGCTTCTACGACCATCTGGTTTGCCGTCGAGTAGGCGTTTGGGAACTTTAGCCTCGCCCACGAACCACGTGCCCAGCCCAACGAAGGCGTCCAATCTTAATGGTTTCGATGACGTTCGACTCATTGTACAGCTCATATAGCTCGTGGTTGTAAAGTGTACGCCATCGCTCCTTTTCCAGCACAGGAACAAAGATACGCCTTAAAATTTTTCTCTCAATTTTTCTATACTTTGTGTTTAAAATAAAGTTCTAAAGAGAATTTTTGTACAATAATTTAGTTTGTTATTTTTATTTCGCAGACATGGTATCAGCACCGAACTGGATTGTTCATCGGTGTCTCCAGAGTACTCAGCACCGTCTTCTATCGACTCCCTGGGTGCCCAACCTGACACTCTTATCTCCCCTCAAACCCAGGACCTCAATGATTCCAGGTATAATCAAAACTATATGTTATCCAATAACAGAACTAGGTTATAGATCGAAAAAATTTGTAAACGCATGCTTATTGATTATTTTCTGCCAATATTGAGAGAACATCCTGGCTCCACCTCACGCACATGGTTTCAACAAGATGGCGCCATGACTCAAATTGCTAGAGAGACCATGGAATTTTTTTATCATTTCTTCCCTAACAAATTAATAAGCCGTTTCGGTGATATCCCCATAATGTTTTTTTTTCTTTGATGACAATTAGTTAAAACTAATGTAATATGCCAGTGTCAAGTAAAATGGAATAATATCAAATCTCTTCAAATGTCTAGGCAGCTTGTCACGTTACGTCTTGATAAAATTGTGGCTATTCTACCAAAACCTATGGAATTTTTCAGTCAACTTACAAAGTCACGATACATGCATTTATTTCATGTCACTACACTTATAAGTCCTAATCAAACTATATTGTATAATACGTCACCGCATTTCCCGCCAACTTACATAAGTGACGTTGTTTTTATTTCATTTTAATAATCTTATATTATTATTAGTTATATTGTTTAATAGTGGTCGCGTAGTATGCAATATATTTTGATTAAGGCGTATAAGTAATTTGGAATAAATGCGTATATCGTGACTGACTGACTGAAAATGCCTATAGAAGGTTTTGGTAGAATAGCCACCATTTTATCAAGACGTAACGTGACAATCTGAGTAGTTACATTTAAAAAGATTTGATGTTATTGTATTTTATTTGACACTGTCATAATAGTTATAACTAATTGCCATCAAAAAAATATTAGGTAAGCTATTTTCTTACAACACTCTTCCAGTTGCTGTGTGAGTACTTGGCAGGAATGTGACGTCGGTGGCGAGACACGTGGGTTGGAGGGCGAATGGTCCCACTTCTGGGCAAACTACAACAACTCACTGGGTCGCATACCTGTGCGCCGATACTATGACCAGTGTCCCACTCCGTATCGGACCGAGGACATTGAACTCATCGACCTGGGTAAGTTAACGAACTTACTTCGTCGGCAAAACCAACAAATTGTTCTGTGTGTATTATAATTTAATATGTGCTGTGATATTATTAATGTGTAATGTGTTATTGCAGAATGAAATACATGCAAGTCTTTTTTTACATGATTTTGAAATAACACTACACGATTGTAAAAAAGAGTATTTATTTTTATTGATAAACCATCAATAAGAATAAATACTCTTTTTTACGCGAATTTTTTGTTCTAACACGAATCCTTAAAAATATTTTTTAAGGGTTCATTAAATTTTCAACGCTATCTTAAATTTTGTGTGGCTGAATATCAAGAATTATATACGCAAATTGAGAAACCAAAAAAAAACAGCCGCTAATAACAGACTTTATAATAAAAAAAAATCAACAGAGGCCGTTAATAACGAAAGAAAATCTTCATTTGAATCAAACGAAAGTTGTGCTAGACATATCTGACATACATGACAGACAGACAGACATGCTATCATCTACTGAAGATAGCATTTTTAGTCCAGTACGTAATAAATGTGCACGCTTGTTTTCAAGTAGCGATGAATATTTACAAAGTTGATTTATATTCCTAATCTCAATTTGAATTTTTATATATTTTGTGCTTATAGATTGAATTCTTACTGTACACTAATTTTATTTTTTTTTTATACTATAAATGAGTTGTTTTTGTTTTATAAATACATATGTAATATGGATTAATATATTATTTCTTTTGCACAGATTTTTGGGAAAATATTTAGAGATTTTTGTCATCTAACACGATTTCTTAAAGTTGTGGAACGTATCTCCAAATTTACCACGTGTCGCATGTAATTTTTTTTACATGTATTCTTTTGCACGTTATTCTAAGAATCGTATCTATCTACCGTGTAAAAAAAGAGTTAGGTGTATATGTATTTGTCTGTCTGTGTATACATTTAACTTTTATATTTTACGGCAGATTTTTCTACAGAGGGCTCCAGAAAGCGTTCTCCAGACGACATACCAAACATAAACCAAATAATAAGAAACGAAGGATTAAATCTCACCCCACGGGAGACGCAGAACATCATTAAATGCGCTCATATACTTGGTAACGTGCTGACTAAAGCAATAGAGAGGAGATCGAATGAGAAAGACGGTAGCACAGACAAAATACAGGAGATACAAAACGAGACAGTAGATCCCGAGAGAGAAATTAAAAAGAAGGCGATGTCTTTGAATCTGAAAGAGACAGTCTTACCGCTTGAAGTTAAAGAGGAAAAAAGATGGGAAACTGTTACAACCCAAACGGATATATCTTTGCCGAATACAAAGAGCGCGCCGAAGATATTCGAGAAGATTCTCCGGCAGTTGTCTAAGAGTTCGATCGATGAGAGTATTGAGAGGAAGGCGGCTCAGGAGACCAAAAGTGAGAACAAAGAAACTAAACCTGAGATGTAAAGGAATTTTACACCGAAGCTATGTTATTAACCCTTTCGGTACGGACGCATTCTACGTCGCACAATCCCTGACTGACTGGCTGACCGAGCAGTCGCGGCAAGCGTCCGTACTTGCGGCACAACTGCAAGCGCCCGTCAGACGCACAATACCATGCTATCATACGCAGAGCGAGTGCAGTCGCTCGTAAAAAAAAATGCTTAAAAAATTATAACATAATGCAATAGAAAATATTTGCTCATTTCGTCAGTTTATTATTAGGCAGCGTAAAACAAGTGCAAAATACTTGCGATGGATTACCATGGAGATAACATATATATATATTCTGCTCATGAAGCGTCGCGAGTGACCTAAGTCACCGTTCGTACATAACGAGCGTCAAATGTTGGGTGACCATAGTCACCGCTCGTACAGAGCGAGCGTCGGGCGTTGGGTGACTATAGTCACCGCTCGGGCCGAAAGGGTTAAACATAGAATAGTATGGTTTAAATTTTTTTATTGCAATATGCTTATGAAAAGTATTATATGAACTTTGAATTGATTATAGATGTCGAAACTGTATGTCCGATGGCAGAATAAGGTATTTCAAACATAAATAAAAAAAAAACAAAGGATAAAAATATAAAACTCAATAACCTAAAAACTACCAAAACCTTCTATGGACTTTTTCAGTCAACTTAAAAAGTCACGATACACTCTTTTTAGACGATAAATAATTTAACGTTCCGTCTTTTGCAGATAATTTTAAATATAATACTTTCATGTCCTTAATAATTTAAGTATTATAAGATTAAAAATTATTTTATTGTTTTACTTTTGTGTTTTATTTTGTGGACTTTACGTTTCAAGGGGTACCATTTAAATGATTTATTTAAGGCCTCGGAGAACAGACAACCGTTGGAGCAGACGAGTGCTGTAGAGGAGGCCGCCGCGTCTCGCCACACATTGTGTAGGACGCTCCCCTGCTAAATGGAACGACGATCTGCGCAGGGTGGCTGGCAGAGACTGGACGCGTGTAGCCAAAGATCAGGCTAGGTGGTGAGCATTGGGTGAGGCCTATGTCCAGCAGTGAACTGCCGTGAGCTGATATTGATTTAAGACTTAGACCAGATATGCCTAATGAATGGCACGCGACTAAATTATTTGACCTTGTCATCGATTGAGAAATGTATTGTAGATTTAAATTTACAAGGGATGTTTTAGGTTTAGCTCAGCACGAATCTGGAATGATCTACTTCCTACTTTAAAAATAGATATAATTTTAAATAATTTTTAGTTGAGTACAAAAAAATTAAATTGTTAAACAGACAGATTGCATAATTTCCTTCCATCCTTGAGAGTTTGGTCGATCGACGGTGCCTGATCAGAAAGTAGCACAAGCTGACTACGGAAGCTGTGTTGCCAGGATGAAGCTTCTTGTTTTTCAACCAGCCTCTCCAAAATGGCAATTCCATTCGGCGTAATGGAATGTGGCGCACAAAGCAAAAACAACATCAAAAATGTGTCAGCGCTTAAATTATTTTTTTTTTATATTTTCACGCCTATCCCCTGTAGGGGTTGGCAGAGACCACAAAGCTCCATCCGCTACCATTCATCGCAGCCAAACGGCTCTTCATTGGTCGCTTCTCGCCCTCGTGAGAATCAGGACGTGACGGATGGCTTAAATTATATGGATTTATAAAATCGATACCAAATAATACAACGAAAATATAATTTTATAATTTATTAAAATTAAAAATTCACAATTGTATCCAAGCTAGAAATAAGATTAATGTTAGTTATATGTAATATATTAGTTTATTTTCGAAATAATTCTATTTAAAGAACAAATAGTTATAATCAAATAAAACAATGCATTTAAGGAGAATAAAAATCGGTCCTGAGACATTATATCAGAAATGATAATGTTGACATTTGAATAATTTTATTGTAAAAATTTTTGAACATAAAATAAACGTTTTTGCAGAATCATAATTATCAGAGAATCGGTTATTCGTGAAATACCTTAAATATTATTATATAACTTAATTTAACTTATGAAATTATAATATTTACAAAACATAATATCCTAATAAGCGTATATTTAACAAGGAAACTCGAAAAATCTCATAACCGTTTGAGCAAATAGACAAAATAACATGCTAGTTTCGAATATTATATCGTCGCGTCTGTTTCCCGTAGGGGTAGGCAGAGACCACAGATCTCAGTCCGTTACGATCCTTCCTCTCACATTCATCGTTACGAAACGGCTCTCCATTAAGTCGCTTCTCGCCCTCGTGGGTCTCAGGGCGTGACGGGTGGCGAACCACGTCGTCATTTTTTTATTGATATTCCAATTTGATATTTAATAATATGGCAACAATTAATGATAAGGCTGTACTCGTTTATATAAATAATGGGAGTGTATTTGATAACTTTAAATTATTAAAGAAAAAAAAATTGTGTCTAAAATGCTCAAACGGTCCATAAAATTAAGTTAGTCAATAGAATATATGTGAATTTTCCTTAAACTGGCTTATCATAATTTCTCCATTAAATAAAATAAAAACTCTTTTCCGCAACTTATTCAACAACTGCGTCGAAGCATAAAGTTAATATTGCCATAAAAAAAATTAATATAAAATTTGAATGTTCACGCCAATTCCTTCCGCCAAAAATAAAAATAATAATAATCCGTACAAAATTCTCAAACAGACAAACACACACACACATCATTCTAATTGGACAAACATTGTACAATACTGAAAAGAATAGTATATATTACAATTGAGCTTAAGAGATAGGCGATGATTGTATATAAAGCATTTTAGAAATACTTTCATAAATGGAAAATATGATCGTACCCACAAAACTGATGATCTATATTCTCATGTAGTAAAGATTGATTTTATTATGTCGACTAGAACTATTGTTTTCTAATAGATTATAACTTTTTTATGATTATTAATGGAGTCAGGCGTTACTTTGCGGAAATCCATCACTATATGGACAGTCAAAAGTTTTACTTAGCTAAGATCCGCGACAAGCAAAACAATACCAGAAAATTAATAATGTGTATTTTTCTGCTGGATGAAGTGGATTTAGTTGGAACTTAAACCAAAAACTTACCGAAAATCGGCCATCGATTCTCAACCCACCAAATACTATACACAACACCAAACACACACTACCACTTTTCCATCTTGTAAACGACATTTTTCGGTTGTCTTCCGTAGAGTCTACTATACCTGAAGATGCCTCGTGTCGGGGCGAAACATGTGTCGTTTACAAGATAGAAAAGTGGTAATGTGTGTTTGGTTTTGTGTATAGTGGTTGGTGGGTGGAGAATTGATGGTCGATTTTCGGTAAGTTTTTGGTTTAAGTTCCAAATAAATCCACTTCATCCAGCAGAAAAACACACATTATTAATTTACTGTTATTGTTTTGCTTGTCGCGGATCTTAGCTAAGTAAAACTTTTGACTGTCCATATATTTTTTTATATATTAATAGGTAGCGAGTGTCTCGCTTCATTTACATAAGCATAGGTATAACAGATGCGTTGTGAACCTTTGAGAAATGTGTAGGTTTGCATCATTTATTATGGTTAAAAAGATATCTTGTCGCATTTACATGGAACTTTTGTAAGTATTTGTCGTTCATCTCTTTCTAACACATTAACATATATCAGACAACCAACGACAACGAACTGCGAAACTCACTACTTCTCTGTTTGCCGTATCCTCTAAATTATGTGTATGGACGAAGAAAGTCAGTTCAACGAATATATAATTAAATGTCACTATTTTTTTAATTACCAGAAAAAAATAGTGCTATCTGTTATTAAATGTTTGATGTTTAAATATTATCCCAAAAAAAAGAGGTAATTTTTGGCCATAGTAGCTATGAATCATATATATATATATATATATATAATTTTTCTATTAGTTGTAACTACGTATTATAATGCAATTACGCCAATCAGAGGAACGGGATGGTGTGCGGAAGAGTAAGACATCTTTGTCTCTCTTTCCCGCATCAGTGCTCTCATTGCGTATGATAACTGCATAGTATTTGTCTCGTAGCAAGTAGTGTGTCCATAATTTTGTGCAGGATTTCAGGACATTTTTAATTTAATTATTGAGATGTTAAAAACACTTTGACAGCGCTTTTATTATATTTTATCCTCTTTACTCGGACAAGTATGACTTTTTATGGTAATTGAGAAATAGTGTTCGGTCTTCTTTGTTGTTATTTTTAAAATATTACTCCATATCGAAACAAAAAAGCTAAAGGGCTGTTTTTGAGTGATCAGATACCATTTAACCATAAGAGATTTAAAAACAGAAGTTAAGAAAGTCGAAAAATGACAAAAACATTATTGCTACTTATATATTATATAAAACACTGTTTTACTGTCGGGTTCCTTTAAAGTATGTTTTTAAACTAAATTTGTCAATGTTATTTCAAAAGTTAAATTATATAATGGCTAAAAAACTAAACACAGTTTAATGATGAGATGGAAATTAGTATTATATTATTTAAAGAACGACTTTTAAGCATTGCGACGAAATAGAGTATCTAAGAGTCAAATCGCATATCGAAACAGAGTGGACTTTGAGATAATCAACATATAGTTTCTTTTACAGTATGATTAGTGCTATTGTTTTTTACTTGTATATACTTAGAAACGCCAAAGAAATGTTCTGTTTTTGATGTCATTTACCTTTGTCACAAATAGTTGGCCTCCGTTTGCCTATTTCCAGTATAACGGCGATGAATCCTCTCATTTCTGGGATGGTGACTGGCTTCCACAATTTTGCACGAGATTGATGTTTCAAATTTGGACGATCGTGTAAAAATTATACGGCGTTATCGCGATGGCGGCAATTTAGTTAGAAAGTCGGAACTCAAACGGTTAGTATTATTATAAGTTTTTATCCTAAGGTGACAGCGATTGTTTGGAAAAAATAATTGTCTATACATATTTATTTTCTTGTATACTTAACTCATACGTGTGAAAGAGACGACATTACTAACTGATGTTGGCCGAATATCGCAGCCGCGTCTCTTTCCACGTCTCGATCGGATAATGTCTTGAAATATTGTTCATACGTGCGAAAGAGACGACACTAATAACTGAAATTAGCCGAATATCGCGATCGTATCTCTTTTCACGTCTCGATTGAATAATGCCTTGAAATGTTGTTCATACGTGTGAAAGAGACGACAATACTAACTGAAGTTAGCCGAATATCGCGGCATGGTCTCTTTACAGGACTCGATTAGATAAGGCCTTGAAATATTGTTCATACGTGTGAAAGAGACGACACTATTAACTAAAGTTAGCCAAATATCACGGCTGCGTCTCTTTCCAGGACTCGATTGAATAATGCCTTGAAATGTTGTTCATACGTGTCAGAGACGACGATACTAACTGAAGTGAGCTGAATATCGCGGCCGCGTCTCTTTCCACGTCTCGATCGGATAATGCCTTGAAATATTGTTCATACGTGCGAAAGAGACGACATTACAACTAAAGTTAGCCGAATATTCTCGATTGGACAATGCACGTTCATTCCCCGCTGCATTCACACACATGTTTCTACCATTATCTACTTATTTTATACAACTATATACAAGTATTAACTTATCTTGGGCTTTATAACGGCACTTAGATTGTATATTTAAAGCTTATTTACTTTTTTTCTCATTTACGCTCCATTATAATGTTTTTAACTCATATAATCTATAGTATTATAAAAATAAGTATTATAAGAGGCCATCCATAAATTACGTCACATATTTTTAAAATTCCTCCCCCCCTATTCCCACTTTGAATCTCGCGTGTTTACACGTGATGTTGAAGTATACAGTTTCAGCAGTAAATAAAAATTCGTTCCTACAACTCGATGTCACACCATTGACTCCCCTCTCTCCCCATTTAAGTGTGACGTAATTTATAGACGGCCTCTAATCTATTCCGTAGTCATTAAATCCGCATATAAACTAGCGATACAGACATACAAGGGTTTCGCATGTTTGTGTTCGTAGTAAGATATTAAAATTCAATATAAAAATAGACGTAACTGAATATCATGTAGTGTACTCAACCTGTATAAGAAGTTATCCTCCGACAGGTAGAGATGGAGAAACGTCGTGTCTGCCCTATGCCTCACTAGGGGGACTTAAGAATCAGAGAGAGAGAGAGGGAGAGATAAGAAGCTATACCCCAAATTTATCCAATTTAAAAAGTTATAAGATTTTAGTGAGTATTTTTATTCAGTGTTCATAAATTTTATATTGTTTTTCGAAATTAAATATGATATTCAACTTAAATTTTTCGACAAAATCTGCGGGGATTCAGGCATATAGCCTGAATCCTCTTCATGACACACTGTGTCTTCAATGTGCTAAGAGGAAATTCGGATAAAACAGCACGATCTGTATGGGGACAATGAAGCTATAATCAGCTGGAGTAAAAACCGCGTCTAGGCATATGTAGAGTGATCGATTATCTGTGCAGTGCGGTTGGAAGAGACTGGTTGCGTGTGCTGATCAGGTTATTGGGGGGGGGAGGGATTTGGGGGAGATCTATTATATATTGCAGGTATGTGGAGCGATCGATGTTATGTGCAGAGCAGCTGTAAGAGACTGGGTGCGTGAGGTAAAGATCGGGTTATTGGGGGGGGGGGGGATTTGGGGGAGATCTATTATATATTGCAGGTATGTGGAGCGATCGATGTTATGTGCAGAGCGGCTGTAAGAGACTGGATGCGTGAGGTAAAGATCGGGTTATTGGGGGGGGGGGGATTTGGGGGAGATCTATTATATATTGCAGGTATGTGGAGCGATCGATGTTATGTGCAGAGCGGCTGTAAGAGACTGGATGCGTGTGGTAAAGATCGGGTTATTAGGGGGGGGGGATTTGGGGGAGATCTATTATATATTACAGGTATGTGGAGCGATCGATGTTATGTGCAGAGCGGCTGTAAGAGACTGGATGCGTGTGGTAAAGATCGGGTTATTGGGGGGGGGATTTGGAGGAGATCTATTATATATTGCAGGTATATGGAGCAATCGATGTTGACGTGCAAACCGAGCTACAAGAGACTGAGTACGTAAGGTAAAGATCGAGTTTTTATATGGGGGGATTATGCGATAAATTTGGTGGAGACGAACGGTAGCGAGCGAAGCCAGGTGTAAATACGTACGAATACCATATCGAAAGAAATATTAAGATAATGTCTTTCTAATAAAAGCGACGATGATGTTCTCGGCTGGGTACAAAATGTTTTTAGTCGATAGGTTATTTTTAGTATATAAGACATTTAAACCTACAATTGTTAATCGTACTTACTTCGGTTATAAAGAGGTATTTATTATACGTCAGTGTTAGTGTAATCCTTACGAAAATATTGCAGTTAACTAACTCCTTACAACAATATAAATGGCAAACGAAACTTACTCATTAAAAGGTGGGATATTCTCTTCTTAAACTAATTTTTGTACTAATAACTTAATTTATATAATATGGCATACGTTTTTCATATATACAAAATGCTTTTTAATTTCCGTTAGTTCTAAATGCATATCTGGTCCTTTCAATGTGTCTCCTAAAATTATTCTCCATATAGAAATATAACTTGGATCCGCAATCCGTAAAATTTAGCACGGTCTTTCGAGAAGACCGAAAGAATATTAATAAAAATTGTCTATTACGTCGTTAATAAAGTCAATTCAATATTATTAATCCATGTCATGTGGTGGTCTTTTCAGTAGACCAAAATTCTTTTCGCCCAATTCATAACATTACATAATATATATTTTTTATATATTCGGCCGTACTGAAAATACCACGGTCTTTTCGTTTTTTCACTAATAAATCTTCAATTTGCTGAATTATATTCAACTTCACTTTGCTGAATAGAGAGTTGCATAGCAAATAGACCGTCGTCTTTCCAGTAGACCGGAAATTTTCTATTTTCTAAGTATTTTATTGGCTATATTCTGTTCTAAATAAGTTCATTGCACTCAGTAACTGTACTAACTAGAGGAGTAAACGATTCCGCCTGTGATGGGCGGAAGACGAGGGCTCCTGGACGGATCTGTGCCGCCTCAGCAGGTGCCTGTGTTGCGGGTCCAACATTGCCGTGTAGCCAGCCGGTGAGCATAGATCGGGGTACCGTTGGTAGAAAGCCCTGTAACCTTCGTGCAGTAGATATATCTCGGGGTAGTGGAGGGACGGGTAGTTTTCTTTGTTCTTTTCCCTGTCGTGTGACCGTAAGAACCGAGATCTGTGAACAAGTAAAAAATAAAATAATATATGCAGGTAGACAGACATCAAAAGTAACAATCGAAATAAAAAATTAAGCTAAGAAATCAGAGGAGTAGTACTTCACAAATTTCCGGAGTAACTTAAAATTTACCCGAATGTATCAAAGAATAGGCCTTTGCTCAACTTTAATGCTGTAGTTGGCTAACTATAGTGCCGGTCATTCTGCCAACACCTTAATTAGTTATTAATTGTCCACTGCTGGACATACAACTCCCCCAAGAAGCGCCACCTAGCCCAATCTTCGGCTTTCCATCCGCATCGGCAGGGCAGAGACAGAGGCAAAGACGCATCCAGTCTCTGCCAGCCGCCTTGCGTAAATTCATCGCACCATCTAGTCGGCGGGCGTTCCACACTACGTTTGCCAAGACGCGGTTTCCACTCCAGCACTCGTCTACTCCAGCGGTTGTCGGATATCCAACAAACGTGTCCAGCCTACTGCCACTTCAGTTTACTAATTCGAAAGACTATGTCGGTGACTTTAGTTCTCCGGCGGATTTCTTCATTCCGAATCATATCTAACAAAGAAACTCCGAGGATAGCTCTCTGAGCGACACTGAGCTTGTAATATGTTTATATTAAAATAGTAAAATAGGTCAAACTCTGAATTTCCTTCGGAGAAGACCGCGGTCTTTTCAACTGACCATACTACAATAAAAATGAACTCACAGCTTGGGCCCCCTCTCGAGTGAGAACTCGCAGTGGAACACGAGGATGTCTCGTTTCTCTTGCGGCTCTCTGGTCTTCAGCGGCTTGCTGACGAGCGTCAGTATCTGCGCTGGGGTGTAGTAGTTCACGGCGCCCAGGATGTGACCGCCTTCGTACTCATATGGATACCTACAGTCGATCACCTGGAACAAAAAAAGACCTGGTTATTGAAGTGTGATACTAAATGGGGCCATTCTTTTCACCACGGTGAGGAATTGTACGGAGTAATTCTTGGCGCTGCTGCACAAGGTCATTCTACACCCACCTTAAAGACCTAGTTACTGTTAAAGGCAGTGGGGATGACTCGCTATGTGCGTACTGACGTAATAACGAGGGGCTTGCTCCCCTCCACGCTCGCCCTCGTGAGGGACGTCTGCTCCCACGCGAAATCCTTGTGTCACTCTCTGGCTCTCGCAAGGGACAACGTTCGGACTAGTTTCGGCCATATCTCGACGGTACGAAGTCGTTAAATGACGCCCAAAAGCCGCTGGGAACAGCGGCACCTAGGACCGTGGGGCAGTCTTTCCATTGAGTTGCTGCACGAGTAGTGGGGTTCATCCCCAATGCTCGATCCCACACCCCTGCGCGGGGTTCGTTTGGTTTAAAGGCACACCGTCTATAGGAGGAATAATTCCTGACACTGAATTCCACTGCTGCACAACTCGGTAAAAAGAACCCACTCCGTGACTCAGGGCACGTGTGGGACAGCAAGATAATTGTGGTAAGTAAAGCAAGCCTTAATCGCAATCTAAATTACTAGGACCTCAATGGAAGTAACGTCTACTACTGAATTGAGTCGGATCACACCGACATGTACAATATTTTAAAAAAAGGAGGAACAAGCAGGTGAAACAGCAAGAAATCCCATTAGTATTTTCCATTATTTACAAGCTCTTACAATAAATGTGTAAGATAACAGATGTCAACAATTGTTAATTATTCACCTGAAAATCACTGATGCTCTGCTCATACTGCCCCCTCAGCAGTCCGGCCAGGGTGTCGCATGATATAGACTTCAAGTCGGAGTGATCTCCACTGGTGAGAGGCAGTGCGAACGGTAACGAGAAGTCACCGATCAGATCTGGATCCACCACGGCTGGAGGAAAAAGTAAATTTTCCTATAACTATAAACAAGACATTGTAGACTTAATGAAATATATATATTTGTTATCAAACTCCTCCGATACAGTTCAACCGATTGTTATGAATTTTTTTGGTTGTATATTTGGTAGGTCTGATAATATGTCGTAAACTATGTCTTAGAACCCTAGACAAGGGTGGTTCTCTCCAAAAAAAATTTTTCTTTTTGTGACAAAAATTTTTTTATGATGCAATTTCAATGATCAAAAATACCCTAAATTTTAGAAATAATTTTATTGGCAAAATAACGTTTGTTTGGTAAGCAGTTTACACACTATATCTATCTTAAAGATGTCCGATCAGATCATGACACAATCATTAATACATTAAAAATATTCCAAACAAAATATAATACTTACACCGTGCCAATGCAGACATAATGGATGCATTATTTTCAGAGAAAGCTCGTTGAAGAACAGGCCTCTGGAGTCGTCCAACTTTCGCATTTTCAGAATTTGATTTCCGCCTTTTATTCGATATGTTCTCCAAGTCATCCGATTCTGAACGTTTTTGTGTTTTCTTCTGAGTTCCAGGACTCTCTAAAATCGAGAAAAGTGACACTCTGGCTTTAGAGGCTTCTGGGTGAAAGCTTAAACTTCTCTGCATCGGTCGACGCAGGTAGTCTTTGTCGGTGATGATATTATCTTTGATTGGACCGGACAGAAGTTCATTTAAGTTCGCAATTTTAGGTGAATTTGAAGCGTCTTCCAGTTCTAAGAAAGGTTCTTCTAACTCCGATACAAATCCACTTTCCATTGACGCTGTGGATTCAGATGGGAAACGTAATTTACTCGAACAAGGCGATGGCATGGTGCCCATACTGGAATCACTTCTCTCACGGCACACGGTTAACTTTGTCGGCGTTTCCGTGAACTTTAAGGACTTCTTCACAGATACATTTAACGAGGATGGACGTTTTGTAGCTGGTGAGGTAAATTCAAAGCTTTCATCTTCAAAGTTCAGCATTCGAGTTGCACTTACATTGGGTTTGTTAAATGAAGTTGACGATTCATTCTCCTCTAAAGGTGCACCAAACACAAAATCTTTCGCGTTGATCTTTCTTGAATTTGATCGACCCCTAGATATTATGTTTGGACTGTCCGTTGAAATTATTTCATATTTGGAACATTGGTCAAAATTGTCAGCGTCAAACTCCTCTTCCAAATCGTGGAGCGTTTCGAAACCAGTATCCAATTCTGTTTCTCTATCCTTCTCTGGTACATACATATCCTCTTTTGGAGTCTCATTTACTTCTTTTTGATAGGATTTTGTTGGCAAGGAATCCGTGAAATCCAGCTGGAAAGCAAAAAATGGTGCATATTAATATAAATGAATATATAATGATAATATAAAAACAATCACATATATAAGTGACACCTTCTTATTAATACCTCAACATTTGAACTTAACAGTGTTGTGAATTAATTGAATATTCAATTATAATAAGCTTTGGTAGTTGTAGAGAAATAGTATTAAACTTTAATACTATTTCTCTACAACTACAAAAGCTTCTTCTCCACTGTACTTCCCCAGTCCAGCTGGTCTTTAATTTAAAGGCCAGCTGGACTGGGGAAGTACCCTCACAGAATACCAACGTTAAACAGTAGCATTTTACTGAATAACTGTTTCACATGGAGGTTAAATTTCTTTCCCCTTCCTTTTATTTCCTTATTCCCTACTATAACATTCTCCTTCCCCCCCATTATCCAAATCCTTACCTTAATCTAATGTAAGCAAAGCATCCACAGTGCCGTTAGCATTGAGGATTATAACCTGCCTGCTCATATACCTATCTTTTCCATAAAAGCCATCATCCTATAGCTGTGCACGGTTGAATGTAGGCGTCTCCTAAGCTGAGAGAATTCGCCAACAGTTGCCAGGTAGAATGAAGAAACTTCACTTCATTGTTGAATTTCCCATTACTAGCCTATCACAATTTGTGCCTAGTTTTGAATTTATATTATTACCACAATCAACCAGCCGTTAGAAACAAGGCCACAGGCAGGGAGGTCTGGGGGATTCAATTAAACGGAGTGATTTGTTGTCCTCAAGAGTTAGACTATGATATTGATGTTAATTAAATGGTTATTTAACTATATCATACAAAATATTCACCTTGGCCATGGACCAATTTGATATTTTACTCTCCACAGTCATCGTAGATTGGAATGTCTCCCCGAATGAGCAGTCTTGAGTCTCCTCTTCCAAATCCAATTTGATAAATGTTTCACTTATGAGTGGACTTTCATTCACTTTCTTTGACATCCTGAACTTTGATCTCTCCTCAAATATTCTGGATATTTTAGTTGAGCTCCGTTTATTGACTCTCTCTGAACGACTTGTCAACGGTGAAGATGTGTTACGATCAATTAGTGGTGATTTCTTTCGTTCTAATGGTGAATTCTTAATACGTTCGATTATTGGAGAACTTAACTTTTCAATTATTGGCGAAGTTTTTGGTCTGAATAGTGGAGAATTTTGTATTTCCCCCAATACTCTTCGTTTTGAGGGTGTAGCAATTGGTGAGCTTAATGGTGATTGTTTCCTGTTGAAGTCCAAAGAGTTTGGGTTCATCTTTAGTTTGTAGTTTGTTGTGATTGCTTCATCCTGCTTACGTTTTTGTGCACTGTTCCCAGAGTTGATTTTGAAGTTTTCAGTGATTAACCTGAAACAATATAGAAATAACATATTTACTGTTATTTTAATAATTACACTGTATGATAACAGAGAACCCTTGGCCCTGGTTATTTTTTCAAATGCTAGTTAAAAGCCAAATTTATATAACAAACAAAAAGTAGATTTAGAATATGAAAGTGTAATTTGTAAACGTCCATTATATTTGCATAAATTCTCGCATAGCAGGCCCTTATTTTCAAAATATGGAATAATGACATTTACTTCTATGTATTGTACATCTTTTAAGTGGCAAAACCTCTTTAATCTAATCAATAGATATTTGCAACTAGTTTAAGTATTATAGGAAAGAAATATTTACACTATCATCATCATCAACAAAAGCAGTCCGTCCATGAGTGAATTCAGGGCTACCCCAATCATAAACTTCATGCATCCAGTTCCACAAATAATCCTATACAGATAATATACCTAATATTTTATTTTAGTCACATTATGTAAAAAAATATAACTCGTATATTGCAGAAGTTACAGCACATCTACCCACATTTAAAAAGTAAAACTTTTGCCTTAATTGATAAGTTAAGAGAGATTGCCGAGCAATCACCACAATTTCAATAGCAAATACCAGTATTAATTGTGCAAGAAATTATTGTCAACATGATCTGGTCTACCAGAATAGACTGTACATTAATTCTTAATAAATTGAGTAAAATAGTGTTGTGTTCCAAGATAAACTTTTTCAATTATATAAAACAGACACTAACAGTAAAAGTGTTATTAAATATATTGCTATCATTCAAAATTATGTACAACAAAAAATAAAGATTAGATATGAATTTCCCTGAGAAATATAACAAACTTAATATACAAAATAACTATATAAAAAAATCAATAAACATTTGACTGGCACTAATTTCTCATAGTTATGGAACTGACCATTGTAATGTAGTTTTAAATATTCTTAACTTTAAATTCATTTTCTTTAAGGTGTAATACATAGGTTATCTAAAATGTCACACTTTTTCATTTAAAAAACATGACATTTAATAGAAATAAAAATTTTAAAATATTTAGTACTTAGTTACATACAAATTTCTATCCCTAAGAAATATTGCTTGTTTCCTTGTCAGAAATCGAAAAGATGAGCGCTGAAGTTCACAAAACATTTCAAACTCTCCAAGGGGGACATGACAATAGTTTTTTTTTCCCGATATCTATACATTAGGGTGTCGATATAAGCTATCGTAAACCATAAATATACCGGATAACTGGTTCTACGTACCTTGAAGCCCTTTCACGTGATCCGACCACCTCATTGTAAACTTATTTCGAGTTCAAAACAACAATGAATTTTGTATTCGAAAGGTTATGAGAAATTTCAAATTCTAGTGCACATAACATTTATTTTCCCATGCGAATTATACATTGAAATGTTTACCGCACAAATTCTAATCTTTAATTGTGTTTTGTAACTAACTAATTTTGCTTAACCACCTGTTCTGATATTGAATGAATCAGCTGTACGGAAAGATTCGCGCGCTTTGCATTGATGTACATTGTCACAACGAGTGCGTTCAGAAACCGTGTGCTACGTGATTTTTTTTGCAGTCGCTTAATATTCAGTTCATGTTTACTATTTTATGAATTTAAATATATAAATATTTATATATTTAAATTCATAAATGAGAATGAATTCAGATATGGGAAGTAAAATTCTTATATAAATGTTTAATTAGTGATAAAATTTAAAAAAATATTTCAAATTAATATAACATAAATGACGGTTGCGAATAAACTGCATTATTCCAAATTTTACATAACAGACGTATAACAGATAGTTAAATCGGTTACTTGATCAATATTCAACATTATTAAAATAACTTCTAAGAGATGGGGCGTCTGTTTGGCTTCATGAATAAAAATCTGATTTAAACCGTTAATATTTTAACGGATGAGTTAGGGAGTGCACTCAAAGACTTCTTTTGTTGTACAGACTGTTTCTTATCTTATATAATATTTGATTACGTCTAATAACTTTATCTATTTAAAAAACAAAACATTTTTATTAATAAAGGTGATAGCTTAACAGTTTATTATGATGGCGATATCGTGATTTAGTGACTAGATAAAGTTTTTTTATTTATAAAATATTATAATGATAAATATCAAATCACATTCATTTTATATTATATACATTTTTGCTAAAGTATGATTTAATATATATAAAATAAATGTACGTATCGTGACTTTTAAGGGTGAACTGAAAAGGTCCATAGAAGGTTTTGGTAGAATAGCCACCATTTTTATAAGACGTAACATGACAACCTGACTAGATATTTTAAGACATTTGATATTATTCCATTTTACTCGAAACTAGCATAATAGTTTAATAACTATTATAATTTTAATTAATTGCCATCAAACAAAAAAAAAAAGAAAAAGGATTCGCGTATTATTTTTTGTTTCGTTCAATTAACTTTTCTACTTTTTTTTTACAAAGGCATTCGTCGCATGAGCCAAGACGTCCCGTCCCCATAGCATTGGCCATTCAACAAATACCCCTGTATTTTAACAATAGACCGCTGCAATCGTGCTTCTTATCACTGACTACGGGAGCTTTTTGCCAAGTTAACGGTACTGCAGCACAGACAGACAAGGGGAACCCATGTACATACTAGTTTTCTGAAAGGGTATAGTTATGACAAATATTTGCCAACTGCACAGTGAAATACATACTTGAATATCTTAAATAACTGATGAAATAAATGAGTGTGGACGAAGCAAGGAAGGTGTGCCGGGATCGTAGAGGATGGAGATCTGTGGTGTCCGTCTACCCCTGTGGAAACAGGCGTGACGATATGTATGTATGTAATAATGTATGTATGTATGTAATAAGTACCTAAAAGTAAAAAATAGTACCCATAATCGGCGAGCTTGTATGAAAGAGATTGATGAGTGTGGATGAAGCAAAGAAAATGTGTTGAAATCATAACAGATCTAGTCTTAAATGACGTTCTATATACTACTTGATGGAAGTCTTACTAGTGTGTCTACCAAAAAACCGTTTTATATTATCAGTCGGTCTTTTTGTCCAAAACCCCATCTTAATTTATAATACCTTTTTAACAACTAAATATCTTATCGTGTTATATGTACACTTTACCTACAATTTCAAACGTGTCATTGACTGCTGCCAAATTATAAAGGAAAGTTGTCAATCACAAAAGGCCGTAACGTTCGTTCTACAGGTTTTAGTAAAGTAAACAATGAGGCGAGCGGTATACAGCTGAGGGTTGTGATACAACGGTTTGGAGTTAGGGTTGCCATATATTAAGATTTCCCTGGGTTTGTCCTTATCTGAAGCATGTAATATGCTACCTTAGGTACAGTTTAAATCAAATGATTAGTATATAATTGATACACTTATGAAAGCTTTTGTAAAATTGGAATTATCACAATCATAAGTGATAAAGCACAACGAATGTCTATGGACGACGTTGATTGCTTTACATAAGGTGACATGCCTGCTCGTTTGCCTCTCCATCTAATTCGTTAAAAATAAGCAGAACAACAAATTATATAAATTTAAATTAATGTTATTAAAAATCGGGTAAAAGTCGAAAGTTTTTATCGCAGTTAACCGATTTCGGAGTGGCAGCCCTAGTTGCAACGAATTCGTTCGTTACTACCCTTTGTCCCATTTTGGCTGCGGAATCAAGTGGTGCATTCCCCTTGTCATTTGTGACGTGGTGCATGCATTGAGAGCGGGTTTCGAAACGGTTCCTTTGGGGTGTTTTCACTACACTCCGAAACAGATAGTTAAGAAATACTTGAAGGAACACACTTGGGACTGAGTAATATAAAGTACCGAAGGTTTCTCTATCAAGATTAAGAAACGTTTGAGCGGTAGTTAACAAATTAACGCTGCAGAGGAATACTGTGTCAAGAATGGCATGTTATTTGTATGTAGCATGAATGGGCCGGCTCGCCCGGGGAAGTACCACACTCCCGCAGAAAACCGGCGTGTGAGTGATAGCTTAGCCACCGCGCTTCGTCCGGTGAGCGGTTGAGTTCCAAACGCTTCGCATATGCTGAGCAAGAACCATATAACACTTGTTAAATTAAAATTATTTTCTATTTGTTTTATTTATTTGTATATTATATTATTAAGGTTTTAATTTTAGCTATTGTAAAGAAAAGGTTAATACCTAAACTTAGTAATAGAAAGTTCTTTCTATTACTAAGTTTAGGTATTCACCTTAAGGTGCCGACGAGATCCATGCGCACTCCACAAATCTTTATTTTGCCCGACTGCAGCAATAATGTCACACAAAATAGATAAGCAGAATGTGTAGAAGACAATTGTATTATGTGCTCACACAGATATTTTTAATATTAGTTTAAATTCTTTTAAAACTTATCTTTATGGTCTTACATATTTATCTTAATTTTTGTTTCTTTTTTTAATGTTTGTCTACTTAATTATACATATAAATGAAATCATAAGTCCCTCATATTGTTATTCTTAAATATTCCTTGTAATTGTTGTGTATAGTTGTAACTGGACTTCAGGTTTACCTTAAATTCTTTTGCATGTTTGTTACCTTATATTTTATTTAATCTGTAGTCAGTAAATGTACCTTTTGTAATAAAATAAAAAATATCAAAAAAAAATGTAACTTATGTACAATGGCTGACCACGTGTCTCAAAATGGGCATACGATTTTATCATCAACTATACTATATTATACTAAAAATGGCTGCGAACCAAACGAAGAACAGGTTGTAATTTTATAATTCCAATAAATTCCAAGTGAATCACCAAAATATAATAATCCACACAAAACGTGACTTTGCAACCAAAACCGTACGCAAATGTCAAAATGTAACGGCGAAAAAAAAAAATAAACCGGAAACAATACAAACGTCGCCTCACTAGAGACGTTGAACATAACCGCATCTGTCATATTTAAATATAGAACCGAGTCAAGGTTAGAGGAAGGATATCGATTGCAGTGGAGCATGGCATCCGTTGGATGTAGCGTTGATTTATTTCAGAGTATCCGTAACGACTGTTTTTCTTTTACAAGTGCTGTCTGCAGTTGCCTGGGCAACGATGTGTAACGGTTTTTTTTAAGATGCGAAATACTAGTGTTGTGAAGTGAAATGAATATTCTACTAAGTTTAGACACTTTTCCTTTCAACTTACATCATTGTTAAGTTATGTTTTATTCTTATTTCTATAATCTTATATTATTATCAGTTATATTGTTTACTTGTGGTGGCGTATTATACAATATAGTTCGATTAATACTTACAAGTGAAGTGATATGAAATAAATGTATGTATAGTGACTTTAAAGTTTACTGAAAAAGTCCATAGAAGGTTTTGGTAGAATAGCCGCCATTTTAGCAAAACGTAACATGACAAGCTGACTAGACATTCCAAGAAATTTGATATTATTATTCCATTTTACTTGACACTGGCATAATAATTATAACTAATTGCCATTAAAAAAAAAGAAAAAGAAAAGTATAAAGAAGGCTAGAACATAATGTCTTCTTAATAGAGACTATAAGAAAAGTGTTATCGTACACAATCTTAGTTATAATGAAACACATGAAACAGGCGAACATTCGTTTAAAAATCTAGCATTCCTAATTTAAATTTAGTTTTACTTATCATGGTAATAATTTACTTTCGGAGGCACCATGCCTGTTGAAGTTAGCTTAGTGTTAGTTATCGTGAGCAATAGTTATGTATCAGTTATTGTACTTATTTGTAAATTTATGAAAATAAAATTCGGCATACTCTATCTAGCGACAAATTACTCGTTAGCCCATGAGTAGATTGTAATTATAATGAGAAAATCTACAATAATAATCGTTACATACATGCATATCGTCACGCCTGTCTCCCGTACGGGTAGGCAGAGACCACAGATCTCCATCCGCTACGATCCCGACACACCTTCTTTGTTTCATCATCACTCATCCATCTTTTCATCCTTCCTTCCTCTCACATTCATCGTAGCGAAACGGCTCTCCGTTAGTCGCTTCTCGCCATCGTGGTAATCAAGACTTGACCATGTCGCATTCATTTTACATTAACAAAATTAGGTTTATTAAAATTCGTAATTATTAATGGAGTCAGGCGTTACTTTGCGGAAATCTATTACGAATTTTGGACAGTCAAAAGTTTTACTTAGCTAAGATCCGCGACAAGCAAAACAATAACAGAAAATTAATAATGTGTGTTTTTCCGTACGGAAGACAACCGAAAAGTTTCCGGTTGTCTTCCGTAGAGTCTACTATACCTGAAGATGCCTCGTGTTGGGGCGAAACACGTGTCGTGTACAAGATGGAAAAGTGATAGTGTGTGTTTGGCGTTGTGTATAGTGGTTGGTGGGTAGAGAGTCGATGGCCGATTTTTCGGGAAGTTTTCGCCGCAACAACACACATTATTAATTTTCTGTTATTGTTTTGCTTGTCGCGGATCTTAGCTAAGTAAAACTTTTGACTGTCCAAAATTCGTAATACTTAGTAATTCATTAGAAAAAATTAACAAATTTATTACTCCTTGAATTTTATTAATTGAATAACTTTGCTTTTATTTCATTATTTATAATCATAACCTCAAAATCAGAACAACATATCCCAAAACCATGTATAGCGATCGATTGAAAAACCGTTAGTAACGTACAATAGTAACGCACAGGGGTCGCTACCCTAGCCGCTGGTGGTAGCTTGTCTAATTATCAGCTCATAATATTGTTTTTATTAGTTAAAGAAATACATATGTCAACAGGTACTTAAAAAAATATGGTGGCTGCGTCGACTATGAAGATAACTCACTATAAAATAAAACATTTAATCATAAATTATAATCTATACAAGTAACTACATTGTAGACTTTTCCCGCCAAGTTACATCAGTGACGTTGTGTTTTTATTTCATTTTTATAATCTCATGTTATTATCAGTTACAATATTTGGTGCTGATGGTGTATTACTAAATATAGTTAGATACACAGAAGTGAAATGAAATGAATGCGTTAGATTATTATTAGGAGATTGATAATTTACATTTCAAGATACAAAATATTATAAAGATAATAGTAAAACCTAATTGCCATTAAGGAAAAAAAAAAGACGTATAAAACGAGGGTAATTTTTCAAAAAAAAAATATTTTTTAGAAAAATTACATTCTTCCGTTTGAAAATCGATTTAACATATAAATGCATCAACAACATCGTGAGTTAACAAAAGCACCAAAGCACACATTTATTTACCGATTTTACACTTGGCGTTAGCACGAGCCAAGCTATTGTGTCACACCCACGCGGGATTTCGGCTTTATATGCCAGCACGTGCGCGATTGGGGGAATACTTGATAATTGACAATATTATTTTTTTTCGCATTGCATCTGGATACTGACAAAGGCAATGTTTTGATGAACTATTGTGCTGACTATATTTTATGTTTTTATAGATATGGGTGTATCGTTATTTAGTTTATAGGGTTCCCGAAAAAAATTTAATAATAATGTAATTATATAATATAATAAGATATTTTTATGTATGTTCAAAAAACAAGCTTGCTCATATCGCAAAGGTTACCAACGCATTTGTGTTTGTCTATGGGCGGCGTTGATTGTCACCTGATTGCTTTCCATCGATCCAAACGAGGTGACATCTCGTTTGCCTGCCTATTCCATAAAAAAATATATCATAATTATCCAAAAAAAAAGGAAATCAATATTCTTTTATGTTTATACTCACTGGATTCTTTTTTATTTTACGGTGTTTATATTTTTATTTTAAGTGTAAAGAGAGAACTTCTTGGGATATATTTGTCTTCTTCAGTCGTCAGGATATAATATCTTGTGTTCTCGCAAGTACAGAAGGCACATTGTAAATCCCTCTATATTCAGGGACAAATTTCTGCCCCTTAAAGAAATGTTAATTTACGCCAAGAGAACAACCCTAAAGCTCTAGGTTAAGTAACTATGTGATCGCTGAGTTAAGCGAAATTTTTGAATAGGAATAACGATTCCGTTGGCCGTTTAAAATATGTTAAAATGCCGGTAAGAGCGATAGTGCCCATTAGTGCAAATGAAGCTCAAAATGTTACAGTTGCCAGTACTCAAAAATAAAACTCCTTAATACAGTTTTTAATTCTGTGTTCGTATAACAAAAGTAAACGGTTGAAGATAACGTAGACTTTTCCCGCCAACTTACATCAGTGACGTTGTGTTTTTATTTCATTTTCATAATCTTATATTATATATCAGTTATATCGTTTAATTGTGGTGGATTATTACACAATATAGCTCGATTAAGGCGTATTAGTCAAGTGATATGAAATAAATGCATGCATCGTAAATGTGCATAGAAGGTTTTGGTAGAAAAGCCACCATTTTATCAAGACATAATGTGACAAACTGACTAGTTACATTTCAAGAGATTGGATATTATTGTATTTTACTTGACACTGCCATAATAGATGTAACTAACTGCTATCAAAGAAAAAAAAGATAACGTATATATTCACAATAGTCGGCTGACAAAGCCTCCCCTATCTTAGAGAACGTAACGGTAGCGCATCACCGTTAGTTCAATGGGTCAAAGGTAAAAGAAGTAACGTCTTGGCGCGTGCGCGGGCGGCAAGCATCTGCGCTAACAATGGCGGACGGCGACAAGTGCAATTTCAAATCTCGAACGCAGCTGTATTGCCAGCTGCGGGAACGTAATTGCTACATATCGCACCTTTGCGTCTTGAGGCGAAGGCGTCGATTGTTCCATCTTATTTTTTTTTCGAACGTTGACCTTTATCGGAACTAGGAAGGGGGAAGGAGCGGCAGATGTCTTTCGCCATGATAAGGAGAGCAAAAAAAAAATGATTTGTTACATATTCAATTGGCAGAAATATAGAATCGTTATATTTATTTCGAAATGAAAATGCTAATAGAAATTCGATTCGAACTGAAGATTAGAGTCCGTTATTTTTTAAATTATTTATGGACCATCATTTAAAGGAATTATAAATATTACCATAACCGATACTTCGCTTAATTTTGGGTCAACTTTGATTTCTGGCTACCGCGGTTGCCAACAATCCATGTTTGGGATTTTTCTCTATTTCTATAATTTCTGACAATTTTTAAGAATTAAAAATAATGGATGGAAATTACTTTAGACACAAAGGGAAATATTTTGAGTTAACGGTACTTTTGAGTTGGCTTTTTTTGAGAACTTTAGCAATATGATCATCAGGTTGGTTTTAATTTATTCAATTCCTACTATTAGTTCACACTCTTCCTATATATATTTTTATATATTTTTAATATTTTTAATCGTATTTTATTAATACTTTTTATACATCCAATCAAGTTCAAATAGATTTTATGAAACTTTTAGTGGATGACAATTGATGTTACTACAATTTTTAAAAATATTCATTCATTAATTAAATTTAATTAATAGTAGGAATTGACAAAGAAAATTATATTACTTATTTTTCTCTAATATTTAATTTCAAACACAAAAAACAAGAATGGTTAACGATTATCTAAACATACATTAAATAAAATTCAGATGGCATAATTACATTGTAAGTCACAATTTTCAAGAAAAAAAAAAACACCGATTCTATGGTCACGTTTTTTGCAGTACACATAAAAGACAAGTCCAGAAGTTCACGTGCGCTCACTTACAATTGAACGCATCCGATTCACTTTCATTCGGTGTAATGAATGAATGAACATGTGTTTTGATCCGACATTTATCTATTCACTTCAACAACCGTTAAGTTCCAAGGTTCTTTATTTTTATGTCTAATATTTTACTTCTAATAATTACAATTAATATAAATATGTATAGGGAAATTATTATTTATTTCCCATATAAAACTAAAATTAATTAATTAAATTTAATTAATGAATTGGCTCAGTGGCGCGGCCTCCCGCCTACGGAGTCAGTGGTCGCGATTTCGATTCCCAAATCGGAATAAATATGTATGGCCTACAGATATTTATTTCGAGTCTGGTGACCCCACCAATCCGCATTGGACAAGCGTGGTGAGTTGAACTCCGTTCATATATGGGCTGTGGAAAAAAAATTAATGAATTAATATTTGAAAAAAATGTGTTAACAAAAGTGTCATCCACTACACGTTTAAAAAGATGTATTTGAACTTGAGTAGATGAATCGAAAGTATTTTATTAACGATTGAAAATTTGAACAAGATAGATAAATATATATACAGGGACAGTGAACTAATTGTAGGAATTGACAAACAGGATGTTATTGATGTAAATAAATTACAATAAAAACATTGAATACGCATCTACACTGTTTTTTTAAAAAAACGTACAGAAGAAAGTATAACAGTTCTTATTTACGTTTTTTTTTCGAATCCTAACAAAGGAAACTGAAATGTAACAAACCATAAACAATCCCGAGTGAGTGTTATTTTTTTTTTATCGCTCGCTCGCTTAGCGTGCGGACAAAACCGTTACAGATCGATACGCGATGTCCGTTGTTCTGTTTACATCGGAGGGTGCATTATCGATTATTTAGAGCAGTACTCTACAAACGAGTTTTAGTTCCCGATGCGTAATTTTTTTTTTATTTATATGCAACGCCAATTTGTGTAATTGAAGATTATTAGAATAGTATATAATGACTAATAAAGAAGAATGAGGAAATAAAATGGATATTTGAAGTCAAATTTATTTTTTAGATCCGCGAATACAAATCAGAAAAATAATTGTGTATTTACGAAGAAGTGCGTAGAGAATCTCTAGAAGAATTACCGAGAAGGGGGGGCATCTGCAAATACTCCAACACCTCGCCAAAGTCACTGACGTGGACAGCATCAAACACACAAACAATATCATGTTCAAATTTTCAACCGTATATAAAATAGTTTTTCATTCGTCCATTCAATACAAATACATTTTTATTTACTATACAATAATTACTTTTACTATTTATTAACTGTCCAACGATAAATTAATTATACAAATACATTAGTGATTGGAAGTAAAAGGAGGAAAAAGAATTTGTCATTTTTCACGCTGTTCTTTTATGTTTTCCATATATCTTTTTATTTATAAACCTTCCCTGTATTAGAGCGAATGTGTGTGTTTACACAGGTCATGATTTTTTGTTTGACACCGACCCTGGTAGATGTTACAGTTCGGGCGGGCCGTCTTCTTCAAGGTTTGGTTCTTCAAGGATATAATTCCTCTGCCTCAAGCCCTATTCGAACATTTCCCCAGAACCAACTTACCCTTCATCTCTTACAATTGACTTAAAATTATTTTTATATTACCTATTTGTTTCCAATGCGAAGACTGTTATCATGGTGGGCTTATAACCTACGGTTACTTCATCCTTTCACGTAAAGGGGGGAAGTTAATTACTACTGTTATTCACTAAAGTGCGTTCCTTGAATGGAGTGTTTTCATTGATGGCGAGATATGGTCACTTGGCACCGGAAGGTGTGCATGACCATAACAGGATTTGAGCTCCGTTGCGGCTCTGTCCCTCCGCGTATCAATTTACTCCGTGCGTCTAACTTGAGTCAATTTCCTTGAGGAGGGCGCAAAATCGTTTTATAGATATATAGATAGATATATTCTTTATTGTAAACCAAAAACAAAGTTGTACAATTATTGATCGTCAATTTAAAAATTCACGATACACGCATTTCATATCAGTACACTTGCACGCCTTTATCGAAATATATTTTACAATCCGCCACCACAATTAAACAATATAACCGATAATAACATAAAAAAATAAAATAAAATCACAACGTCACTAATGTAAGTTAGCGGACAAAGTCAAGTCATACTTCATATGGTGATCGTGTGTGAGCACAATAAACACCTATTTTATAAAAATGTAATTTTAGTCTATGCCTTTTTATTTTGGTACACCACTATGAACAAATATGGCTGCCGGCAAATTTCATATGTGGATGCGCGCGCACCATATGTCAGCAACGCGGGAGGCCTGCTTTCGGGAGGGCTTGGGTGTTAACTTTAACAGCAAATAGTTTATAAAAGACGACGTGTCTTTTTTAAACGTTTGGCGGGAGCTTTGTAAATACGGGAGCCATAGATAATGAGAAACAAATATAACTTGTCATTGACAAATAACATTCTTCTTTCTCTTCGAAGTCATTATGTATCGATACATGAAAACGTAGTAATCCCAAAAATGATAATTTAGCACCAGAGTAAAAAAACTTCTATAGCCTGTACAAGTTAGCTTGATCTTTTTGACAGATGTAAATTTTTCTGATCGACATAACTTTGCAATGACGAACATATTATTTTATTAATTTAATGATTTTAAAAATTGTAAAAATATTAAAAAAGTACATATAACACTAAAGTCCCTAAAGATTCAAGCGTTACCCGAAAATTTTAAGACTTTTTATTGCTTCAAAGTAAAATTTAAATAGGAACACTGAAAATAATAGACGCTTGTACAATGTTACATCGGTCGGACGGATGGGATACGAATAACAGTATAGACTGGGACTTTTGTGTTATATGTATTTTTTTAATATTTTTACAATTTTTGTATTCATTAAATTAATAAAATAATATGTTCGTCATTGCAAAGTTATATCGATCAGAAAAATTTACATCTGTCAAAAAGATCAAGCTAACTTCTACAGGGTATAAGATTTCTGAAGAGATTGTATCTGTCCACCGTTTTCGAAGGTAATTTTTTTGTAATATAAAAGTAGTTCTCTCAAATAAGTTTCTGAATAATCTTTTTTGAAATCCACCGTGAATTCATACGCACGTGCAAAGGTTTTTCATGCGTCGAGGTCAAGGACACGCGATTAGACAACACTTGTTTACTTGGTACAAGTAAACGATAAACATGAAGTCGCTATAGATTTGTATGTGTCGAAACTGTATGCATATCACATATAGGTATAGGGACCCCAGTAAGTTACGAGAATAGTTTTTTATTTTTTTATTTATTTATTATATATTCTACTAGCTTTTGCCCGCTGCTTCGCTCGCGTGGAATGTGGTCTGACACATTAGTTTTCGTGACAGATCATTTTAAATAAATATATATATATATATATATATATTTTTACTTAATAGTAAAATTATATTACGACCAAATTTACATAAAATCATCACAAATTGTAGCCTATATGTTATTCCGATGTATAACCTATATTACTGTAAAGTTTCATCCGAATCCGTCCAGTAGTTTTTTCACAGAACACGTTGGTTCTTGCTGAAAACCAGCGGCAAGTTTTTTTTTATGGGATAGGAGGGCAAACGAGCAAGCGTGTCGCCTGATGGAAAGCAATCAACGCCGCCCACGGGCAACCGCGACACCGCAGGAGTCGCGGAAGCGTTGCCGGCCTTTTAGGTATGTATAGGCTTGTTTTTTGAAGGTTCCAATGTCGTAAAGGTTCGGAAAGACCGCCGAGGGTAGCTGATTCCACAAACTGGTGGTGCGAGGAAAGAAGTTGCGAGAGAAACGCACCGTAGTATATCGCCACAGGTGCTCCAATAGAGTGTCTGTTAAGTTCTTGTTATTATTTTTTTTTTTATATATTCACGCCTATCCCCCACAGGGGTTGGCAGAGACCACAGAGCTCCACCCGTTACCATTCATCGCAGCGAAACGGCTCTCCATTAGTCGCTTTTCGCCCTCGTGAAAATCAGGACGTGACGGGTGGCGAACCACGTCGCCGTCATTTTTCAACAAATTAGGTATATTAAATTTGTCTTGGTGAATCGCACGAGCTGCAAGGGAGGATGGAAGTTAGCCCCAGCAGAGCCCTGCATGCTGAGGTAACTCATCATAGTACCCCGGGGAGCTACTTTGTTACGATTAAAATAATATATTAACTATATTTGTATCCAGCTGAATGCAGCAGTTAAGAACAGCGTTGTGTGTTATTGAATAATAGGTCACTCGGTGACGGACAACGTCCACACAATACCACCCGCCATTCGATACGCCGGAAATTGGACGCACAATGGCTTCAGACACTTTCCGGTCAATTAAGCGTCCCTCGAAAAAAAAAAGAAAAATTTTCACAATCACGTGGAACAGGCAACTTATATAGATTTTAACCGAGAAGAAGCCATTTAGTGCGAAAACAAAACGAGTGGGAAAACAAATTGGAGTTAAGCGTTACTTTGCGAAGTCCTTTACAGAATTGAGCAGTCAAACTTACTTTATTAAGATTCGCGAACACAAATTAAAAACAATAATATTGTGTTTCTGGACTTTTCCCGCCAACTTACATCAGTGACGTTCTGTTTTTATTTCATTTTCATAATCTTATATTATTATCAGTTGTACTGTTTAATTGTGGTGGCGTATTATACAATATAGTTTGATTAAGGTGTATAAGTGAAGTGATATGAAATAAATTTCTTTATACACACATTCGCAACAAAATATTTCGTTTCTTTTCTTTAATGGCAGCCAGTTATAATTATTATGCCAGTATCAAGTAAAATACCTTAACATCAAATCTCTTGAAATATAACTAGTCAACTTATCACGTAACGTATTAATAAAATGGTGGATATTCTACCAAAACCTTCTATGAACTTTTTCAGTCAACTTAGAAAGTCACGATACACGCATTTATTTCATATCACTTCACTTATACGCTTTAATCAAACTATATTATATAACACACCACCATAAATAAACAATTTAACTGATAATAACTTTACAAAATAAGATTATGATAATGAAATAAAAACAAAACGTCACTGATGTAAGTTGGCGAGAAAAGACCCAATTACCTTAGTTTAAAATGTTTATTAGTCATCGTCTACATAAACTCATGAAGGAGGTTCTCCTTAACGTTTATATTCAATGTAACTGCGCGTTACGATCCTTGTCCCCATTACACATAATTTGGATCAATTTAATAGGCCAACAGTCCGTAGACGACGACGTGAAGTTAATGGTCAAGACAGTATCAAAGCAAATGTTGCCAATTAGTATATATTTTTATAACAAAAACGAGAACAACTTTTACATAACTTCTGATATCAACAAATTATAATCAATATATTAATAAGTGAAGAAATTTCTTTGTACCCCTTTTAAAGGGCAAGCATAAAAGAGTCTGAGATTTGGCATAGTGAAAATTTAGAAAGAAATATAATAAAAAAAAAATTGAAAAATTTAATCAAGGCGAACACTAGTGCATCTTTAAGCTTTAATTTCAAATTACTGATGACTAGTGTAGCTTTCAACTTTAATATCAAATTACCGACCACTAGTGTATCGTCAAACTTTAATTTCAAATCACTGACCACTAGTGTATCGTTAAACTTTAATTTAAAATCACCGACCACAAGTGTATCGTTATACTTTAATTTAAAATCACTGACCACTAGTGCATCGTTATACTTTAATTTAAAATCATCGACCACTAGTGTATCGTCAAACTTTAATTTCAAATCACTGACCACTAGTGTATCGTTAAACTTTAATTTAAAATCACTGACCACAAGTGTATCGTTAAACTTTAATTTAAAATCATCGACCACTAGTGTATCGTTATACTTTAATTTAAAATCCCCGACCACTAGTGTATCTTTAAACTTTAATTTCAAATCACCGACCACTAGTGTATCGTTAAACTTTAATTTCAAATCACCGACCACTAGTGTATCTTTAAACTTTAAGTTAGAATCACTGACCACTAGTGTATCGTTAAACTTTAATTTCAAATCACCGACCACTAGTGTATCGTTAAACTTTAATTTAAAATTACAGACCACCAGTGTATCGTCAAATTTTAATTTAAAATTATCTGTGTCCGCCAATGTTAGATATAGACCTCTCCCAAGGCGAAAATATCTTTGAATGGTCGCATCACTGTAACAACTGCTTTGCGTTGGTCTCTATATTCAGCCAAAAGGCGTCATGTACTACGAATGTCTAAGCACTTAATTTATGAGCATCTATCTATGATAAGGTGCTTTTTACCGAGCATGTTAAGGTGTTTTTTACCCAAAACCTCAATTGACGCACTAACACTCTATGGAACCAGCTGCCTTTAAAAGAAAATATAAATTAATCTATGCCCAATAGATATGTCACGTAGCGTTATATTCTGTTGTTACCGGGTATATTCTGTTATTAGGCATTAAAGTCGCATTTACTACCCTGTATAATCATCTAAACGATGCTTTCGAACCTATAGGAAATTGGAACGTTCACAAAACAAGCCTACACATATCTCTAAGGCCGGCAACGCATTTGTGATGCCTATGGTGTTGCAGATATCTATGGGTGGCGTTGTTTTGATTGCTTTTTGTCAGGTGACATGTATGGTATATTTTTTAGCATTAGATCAGTTAGTGAGGGCGTCCCATACTACGTTAGCTACGGTCTTTTCCAAAAGAAGAGAAAAGAAGCTGTCTCCGGATCCCTATTACACCCAAAAAGCGACCTGGAGATCAAACTTATTTTTCATCTCTATATTTCCCTGTTAGTTTTCATTACTTCTTCATGTTTGCGTGTCTTTCCGTTAAAAACAAAAAAAAAATATCAAAAAATATATCTTTAAATAAAATAAATAAACATTTAAAAATATCTTTCCAACGTACTTTACAAAAAAATAATTCAAACCCCATTATGCTCGCTTAATTTGCAAGATGGCGGCGTTTTTGACAGCGCCGGCAAAAAGGCGGCAGATTTTAGTTAGGCTAAAAATAACCTCAAAGTGGTTTTAGAGGTGAGGGTTGGTTTAGCGAGATTTATGAGGGGTTACAACAGTCACACGTTTTCAGACGAAACGGTCTTTTCGGTATAAAAAAAAAACAGCCACACGTGGCGAAAATTATTTAGAGACAAATATGAAAAGCTAACACATTGTGCGGCCATATGTAATTTCTTTTAAAAAAGACTAGCTATATTTTATGATACTACGAACATTATCCAACTAAGATCATCTAATTGGCTCCGTGATGAAGCTAAAGCTTCGAAGTCAATGGTTGTGGATCAAGATATGTATCGGTATATTGATCTCACATCAACATATGTATATATGTATGTGCTATAGGTATTTATACCGAGACTCGGTGCGTCACCAATCCGCATTGTTCAGACGTGTTGGGTTAACATCTTAATGAGGAGGAAGGAGGTAAAAAAACAACTCTTTTTTTAAATAAGAAATACCTTGTATATATCTGTCTTTTTTAATCTATATGTATAAAAATCAATTGGTGTTCGTTAGTCTCGCTAAAACTTGAGAAAGGCTGAACCGATTTGGCTAATTTTGGTTTTGAAATATTTTTGGAAGTCCAGGGAAGGTTTAAAAGGTGAGAAAATATGATAAAAATATTAGGAATATAGTAAAAGCAACAATTTCCTTTTCAAATATTTGATGTTTGTCCCTTCATTCAGAAATCAATTAAATTTAAGTTATTTAGAAATCAAATTAAATTTAAAAGTAAATTTTTTTTCATTTCTTTGGTGTACATGTGTAATTAATTAAAATAATAATAAAATCTAATTCATATCGAGCATTTTTTTATAAATTACGATTTCTTTTTGTTCCTGTTCAATTTTGACCAATTTTTTACTAAAGTTGAAACATTCTGCAGTTATCGTTCAGCTTTTTTATTTATTGATTCTGAGGCGGTACGAAGTTTGCCGGGTCAGCTAGTTTAATAAAAGTGTTTCAGATGATTTATGGAGTCAGGCGTTACTTTGCGGAAATCCATCCAAGTTAAGGAAAATACCACAAATAATTTAATTTTACGTGTAATAATTACTATATTTTGTTATATAATACATATATGTATAATTTGTTAAGCAAATTTTCCTTGTATTGTTTATATCCATGTTCCGCTGACAAACAATTTCGCTAATTGGCATTGCAATTATTTTAATCAATTAACTAACAAATAACTCTTGTGTGGTATTAAACAACATAACAATACGAATGTAATAATTGTACTTTATTATAATATTATTTAATTTATTTACAATAACATCAATGACATAATAATATTTTAATAATGTTATTACATTTAAATTAATATTATTACACGTACCGAGATAAAAATAAATTTGATTTCGTTTTTTTTGCGCATATTTGAGAGAAAAATGTTAATACGTATTTTTGGTCGTGTGTTGGAAAATGAGCGATGGCATACACGTAACGACCACGAGCTTTATGAGCTGTAGAATGAGCTGGACGTCATCAAAATCATCAAAATTGGACGCCTTCGTTGGGCTGGACACGTGATGCAGATGGACGAGGCTACAGTAACCAAGCGCTTACTAGACGACACACCAGGCGGTCGTAGAAGCGACTGAAGGCTTAAGGTCAGATGGCTAGATCGACGAGTCGAGAGCGACGTAAAAGCAAGCATCGTAAAAGACCTGAATGGAAAAATTACTGGTACAGTCTAAGTTCAGACGTCCAGACGTTGGTCTGTCTAAGCTACGTCTTATATAATAAAGTCTTAGCTACGTAATATCAGGGAGTGGGCTGAGGTAGCGAGTGCTTTAGAACTGCTGCACGTCACGAAGGAAGTTGGAGAGTTATGCTGAATTACCTGCCAACCTTCGCAAGTTGGAGAGGCACTTTAAGAAGAAAAAAAAAAAAAAATAGAGCTGCTGATCAAACTAGCTTCAATCAACATCTGTTTATAACCATTTTTTATTATTAATTAAATAAATATAATAAATTATTATTTAACTAAATATAATAACAAAGTGTTGTCACCCGCAAGACATGTGGTTTTCGCCTTCTAATATTGTTTTCGTGTGATGATATCATCGTATCGTCTGTATCTAACTGGGGCGTGTTGTTCGTAAGTACACTTTAGTTTTTTTTATCACCCTGTATGTAGGTCGATACGATGTCAAAGTTCGTCTCGTTAGAAGCGTTATAAATAACGCTTATTGTTACAATGGCCTAGTTGTAAAGCTTTGATACCAATTTGTGTGATACTCATATCGATGTGCGTTTTCAAATATTTTTTTTGCCGTATCACCGAACCGATTGGTAATTGGAACCTTCAGGAGACAAGCGTTCTGCATTAATGATAAACAGTTGAACAAAGTCAGTCGGCACTATTTCATGTTATCGTCTTCAACTCTACAAGGCTCAGGTCCGGCCGCATATGGAATACTGTACTCATCTCTGGGCTAGGGCACCCCAATATCAGCTTCTTCCTCTTGACTGTACACAACGTCGTGAGAAAGGCACGTATCGTCGATGACCAGGGTCTCATCCAACTGCTTGAATCTTTGGCATTGTGGAAGAATCTCTCGGTATCTTTTATCGTTTTTATCATGTGGGGTGCTCCGAGGATTTGTTCGGATTGATTCTCGCCGCTGAATTCCACCGATGCAAAATTAATTATTCTTATATTTCAATTCTACTATTAGTTCACGAAGAGTCCATATATACTTAATATTTATGTATCTTGTTCAAATTTTTAATCGTTAATAAAATACTTTTTGTTTGTCCACTCAAGTTCAAATATATTTTTTTAAACTTGTAGTTGATGACACTTGATGTTAATTCAGTTTTTTTTTAAATACTAACTCATTAATTAGTTTTGTATGGGTGAAAAAATTTCTCTAATATAAGATATTTAGCAGGATATAAACTTGATTATTTAAGAGACATGAGGGCAAACGAGCAAGCGTGTCGCCCTATGGAAAGCAATAAACGCCACCCATAGACATTCGCGACACCATAGATATTACGGAAGCATTGCCGGACTTTAAGACCCTAATCCAAAGCATCGTCTATATTGCGTCACATTTGGAACGTGGAGCGGCCAAGTAAGAGCGGGGACACATTTTAAAAAGTAGACCATATCCTTTTTAAAATTACCGTGGCAAAGACAATTGGTGCAACGGTAATTGGATAGACGTTTTTTTTTTTCACTCGGTCAAATAACACCATTCGTAATAACAATGCAAAGAACCGAAAACATCTCTAAGGATAAATATAATCGTAAAATAACAAGATGAGGTTAATAGAGTGAGAATGATTTTATAAACAGTACAGACACTAGGCGTAATTATTTGGCGAATTCTCTACATTTCTAACCTCATTTTTATACATTAACCATCCACGTTGCCTTATTGCATCAAAAAAGAAAAGATAATACACCATAAACAACACAGAACATAGGCTATTGGCTAAATAATTCCTGGATTTGCGATTAAACAAGCGCCCCCTTTGTCGAGTTCTAATTTTAAAACAAGTGACATATTGTTTGCAAGCTAGCGTCGATCGCTAGGGTCACCATGTTATCGATGGAAAATCCCGTATAAAAATATATTATTTTTTAAATTACATTTCATTTTTACACAATCAAATGAGGCATTAAGAAAGACCGTATTTAAACTACAGAATAAAGCAGCAAATGCACACACTCGCGCACATGTAAGTACTCACACAAAAACACTAGTATAGACTTTTGTTACTCCACTAAGTTACTTATGTTTCGCAGTTCTTATACTTTTGCGTCTCTATGATAATCTGCGCAATATTACACTTGGATTTATGTTGTGTAATTTTTATTTTGCCGTATTTATATATTGCCGTATTTTATTAAGATGTTGAATTACTAAAAGATAAATAAATAATTATAAATATTACTTGGGATAGTTTAAGTCATGTTCTTATTAGTTAGATATGTTCTATAAATCTAATAATGTTTGGTTTGGTAAAGTTCGTTTTAAACAATAAATAAAATAATATCTGGTAGTGATTTATTAAATTACATTTTAAAGTCAATCATCATAAATTTTAGTAGTCAATCTCATAATTTTGAAAAACCATCTATTTAACGTGATAATTATGAATAAATTGCCACACTGCAGATTAACACTTTGTCAAGAATGGCATATTATTTGTCTGTACCATGAAAGCGTCTCATTGGTAGCTTAACTACCACGCTTCGTCCGGTGAGTCCAGAGTGTTCATTCCGGAGGCCCATAATGACTCTTTCCTCAAAGGCCGGCAACGCTTCTGCACTGCCTATGGCACTGCGGATGTTTATGGGTGACAAGCCTGCTCGTTTGTCTTCTTATACTTCATTAAATAAAAAAATCTCTGCTTCTGATAAACCTATATCAAGTTATAAACTGCTATAGGTTATTAGTAAAAATATTATGAAATACTCAACTGTCCGAATTACGAATCGTCCGTGATTAGAACAAATACATGGTTACCCTGATAGCCGCGATAGTGTGTGACGTAATTGTAACGGTTTTTTAGGTGAATTCCATATTGCCCTTTTTGTAAAGTTTGAATAAGTCCAGATGAAGGTGTCTAATATTGTTTTCATAGCCGGGGTTATTTTTTCCGAGATCATACCTACAGTATACACTTGGCTATTTTGTATTCTTGTATACTTCGATGGCAAATTGTTATAACTATTATGCCAGTGTTAAGTAAAATACAATAATATCTAATATCTTGGAGTGTGAGTAGTCAACTTGTCACGTTACGTCTTGATAAAATGGTGTTTCTATTCTACCAAAAGCTTCTATTGACTTTTTCAGTCAACTTAAAAAGTCATGATACACGCATTTATTTCATATCACTTCACTTATATGCCTTAATCGAACTAAATTGTATAATACGCCACCACAATTAAAAAAAAAAAGATTATACAAATGAAATAAAAACACAATGTCACTAATGTATGTTGGCGGGAAAAGTCCCACTTAGCTATTATAATATATTGTGATGTTGTTTTCTTCTTTAATGGCAATCAGCTACAATTGTTATGCCAGTGACATGATAATAACACGTGTCTTGAAATGTAAATTCAACTTTTCACAATTCTACCAAAATTTATACGAATTTATTTCATTTTATTTTAATCAACCAATATTGAGTATTTTAATAATAGTCCTAGAAAAATAACTACTTAATATAGTAACGAAAACCATCACGAAATATAAACTTAATTAAGCGTGTCATTGCTTATTCAAAAAAAAAAACTTAATGTCAGTCTATATTGTATACGTAATCACGTTGTGGAATCTCGCGCCATTTCTAAAAAAAAAAAACCGGTGAACAGATCAACAAACAATATACACTTGCCGTGTGAATGAAAGCAAACGCCGTGGGAAAGGGCTCGTCGAAATGTTAAAAAGTCGCCAGTCTGGTTTGTTGTTTATTTTTTTTTTGCATAATTTTACATATTTTTTGCTCGTTCTGTGATCTATGATTGAATTAGGAGGCACATCCGCTTTGTTGTTTCACTGCGAGACGAAAAACGGTTATCTGTCAAAATATATTAGCATAAAAAATAACGAAATTAACACTTTCTTTGTTATTATGCTACTTTTTTGTAACTAGTTATAACTATCGTTACTTGCTCGTATGTTAATATTGATCGAGCTTGTAATTTTAAAACATAAATAGTTTAACTGTAATCAACCTTATATTGTATTCACGACGAGGATTAATGAAAATCCTTAACAGTTTTATTTATTTTAATATTTTTAAAACAAGCAGTGATTCAACTTTACTATAATTTTTCTTCACGCATTTTCACGCATTCAGTTTTTGCCAGTTGGTAAAAGAAAAAGTTAGTCCATCTACACGAAGATCGGGATCGGTGGTATATCTCGAGGGAGGCCTGTGATCCTCATCTACATCGGATAAAATAATTGTTTTCAGCACCTTTCTTTCTTTGATGGCAATCAGCTATAAATATTATCCCAGTGACAAGTATATAACATCAAGTATCTTCTAATGGTCAGCTCAACTGATAAGCTGCAATGGAGTAGGCGTGTCACCTGATGGAAAGCAATCGAAGCAGCCCATAGACATCCGCAGCGCCACAGGCAGTGCTATAGCGTTACCGGCCTTTAAAGAAAGTGTGGGCTTGTTTTAAACAATTACGATTTAAAATTCACGATGATACACGCTCTCTTCCAGCAAAAAACGTACATCATATTTGTTTGCTTGTCGCGGATATTAGCTAAGTAAAAATTCTGACTGTCCATATAGAAATGGATTTCCACAAAGTAACGCCTGACTCAATCATCTTTAAAAAAAATCACAATACGACCGTTAGATTTCTGTTTATAAATATTTCACCTTGCTGCTTATCGCAGTAACATACAAATGTCAACCACGATTATAATGTCGGAGGTCAAACAATTTTTAATGATATATAACAATACACGATAGTAGAACGGAAAATGCACAATTCTATATAAACATATACACATATACATACGTACAGTCCCTGGCCAAATTATTAGACGCAATGCAAGATTTCATGTAAAATATTAATTACCGAGTGATATTGTACCGTTTTATTATTTTAAATTGATTTCGTTTTTATTTTTATATTATCCAATCAAATACCGGTTTATTTGACATAAATAAAACAGCATTAATTTAAAAAAGCATAAGTTTGTTAAGTTTTAAAGAAAAGTAAAATTAATGTTAGTAAAAGTCAATATTTATTTGAGCCACCTTTAGCCGCTATCAAAGGTTTAATTCTGCGCGGCATGCTATCAATGTAAGACTGTACAGTCTCCTGCATTTGAGGATGATGATTCCACACATAAATAATCTTTTCTAGGAGCTGGGTTTTGTTGGTAATCACATCTTTAGCCAATTCTCTTTTCATCAGCTTCCACACATTTTCAATTGGGTTCATATCAAGGCTATTACCCGGCCAATCTGGTATATTTAAATTATAAACAATAATATTGGAGTTTAAATATACCATTATTGCATAAAAACTCTTAAGAAACATAAAATTACTAAAAACCTGGCTAGATGGTGCAACGATCTGCGCAGGGCGGCTGGCAGAAACTGGATACGTAGCCGAAGATGGCACGATATAGGATAAGGGTCGATATTTCATGGAGGAGACCTAGGTCCATCAGTGGACTGCCGCGAGCTGTTGATTGATTAATACACATTTATTTCCATCTGTAGCAATTTTCATTTATTTGATCCTAGGCTTAATTCCTAAGATTCTTCAAGTATTTATATTTCGAATGCCTCCGACCATATTCTATTTTATATAAAATAATAAATACGTCGGTATCTTCGGCTTTAGGTATCCAGTTTCTGCCAGCCGCCCTACGATCTACGTCCCACCGTCTAGCCAGAAGGCGTCCCATTAAACTCCCACTAAATTCGCCAAGACGAGGTCTCACTTCCAACACTCGTCCACTCCAGCGGTTGTCGGATCTCCAACAAACGTGACCAGCCCATTGCCACTTCGGTTTGCTGATTCAGAAGACTACGTAAGATTTAAGACATATTTGAAAACATAACTAACCTTTGTGTAAGCAACACATGCTTGGGAGAAATCGCATCCCAGTTTCGGATGCAGAATTTGGTGTTGATAAAAAAAAAAGGTTATGCGAAATTGTAACAGACCCTTTTAGGGGTCTCCGCGCTGTCCTACAGCCCGGGGTTATGACCTCGGATGACAAAGGCGTGAGTATTTCCCGTGCGAATTTGGATCATCTGATTGTCTATTGTTATTTTTTGCGTGTGCTCAACTTCCGAGATACAAGGGTGCGTGTGCACACTGCTTTAAGAAGAGCATACTACTATTTGTTATATAAGGTAACAAATCCAATGTAACAACTAACTGTGTAACTAATATTATAAATGCAATTTTTTTCCTTACATATAATATATACGAAACTTTATGAAATAAACAAGGGTGTGCAATTTTTATTCTCGAGGTCAGATAATGTGATACAGTTTCTTCCCAGGCGATCATATTTATAACATTGATTGTTAGACAGATGGACAATTTGACGGACTTTTGCGCTATCAGCTGCCGTTGTTGCACTTTTCGATTTCACGACTGTATCACGGAAATATTTTATAACTGGAAATAAAACAAGAGTCGAACATATTCATTTTTAGAGTCAAAGACTTTTGTGATCCTCTTCATAAGGATGAGAGTACTTGCAGCAATTTTCAAATTTTTTCTTTTATTATTTTATTATATTTCCTCGTGAATTAGTGTATATGTATATATCTATGTATATATGTATGTGTATAGGCTATTGTATCTATTTAAATTTATAAAATTAGTTTTTTTTTTTTTGTTGTACAAGCTGCTCCTAACTCCAAACCAATCATCTCAGTTTCGCCCGCAGGTTGACTTATGGAGAACGCCCAATGGCATCAAGTAAAAATTTTTAAATAAATAAATACAACAAATTTAAGTGCAACAAATAAAAATATCGTACCTATATACGTAACTAATTATATATAAATATAACTAACTTTGCTGTCGCAGAGACCCAAAATGGATGTTGGCCTCCGAAAAGATCTTACGCCACCGTGCCCTGTCCTGCGTCACCTCCTGCCAGCTACAGATTTAAAATTTGCCTCATCCTCGACCATGTCTTTCCACCGGTAACTGGGGCACCCCACAAGACGTTGTCCAGTTGGGCTACACACATACGCTCTCTTGACTGCGCGATCCTCTCCAATCCTCTCAACGTGACTCAGCAAACGAAGTCGGTGAGCCTTAGTCTCCCCGAGTACATGAAGCCAACATATGCTCGATTTCGGCATATTTTCCATTTCGCAAACTGCCATCATCTGCTTTTCATTCATCAACTTTTGGTAGGGCCCAGGATCTTTCGGAGAACTTTCGTTCTGCGACTAGAAGTTTTTTTTTATGGGATAGGAGGGCAAACGAGCAAGCGTGTCGCCTGAAGGAAAGCAATCAACGCCGCCCATGTACAACCGCGACACCGCAGGAGTCGCAGAAGCGTTGCCGGCCTTTTAGGTATGTATAGGCTTGTTTTTTGAAGGTTCCAATGTCGTAACGGTTCGGAAAGACCGCCGAGGGTAGCTGATTCCACAAACTGGTGGTGCGTGGAAAGAAGTTGCGGGAGAAACGCACCGTAGTCGATCGCCACTCATCCAGATGGTGGGGATGAAATTTTTCTTTACGGCGAGTTGTGCGGTTGTGGAATTCGGATCTTGGAAGTTTCCTCTCGTCCTATATAGCTTTAGTGTCCACGCCTCACAGCCATACGTTAGAATAGTATAAATATAGTTATTTATATATGTATGTAAGTAATATAGACTAAGTACTGTAATATTAGCAATAGAATAGATGCAGCAAATATAAGCTCATTTTATTTTTACGACAATTACGTCTAAGTCCATATATATGTTAATTTTGCATCATACCAAAGTGAACATGCTGTATAATATCTAATTGAGTCTCCTATCACACTACAGCCATGGAGCGCCTTGTTCATTACCATAAACAATTCTTACACAAGTCATAGACAACCGTATTTGACTTCGTTGCGAGCGTCTTTCGCAATTCCCATCCGGTTGCGTCCAGTCATTGGCTATTTGATAGTACCATTTAAATATGTCGTCGACAGCTCAGAGATCATAGCAGATAACGAAAGAATTTATTTTTTCATATATTTTTAATCTGTATGTTCAATAGTCGTGAATAGTTTTATGCAGCGATTCCAACAAATTATGGGACTGCAGACTTAACAGAAAAACGATACAAAAATGTGATTAATAGAGTCATGCGTTAGTTTGCGGAAATCCATTACTATGTGGACATTCAGAATTTTTACTTAGCTAAGATCCGCGACAAGCAAATAAAAATAGAAACATTTTTCCAAACAAACAAAAACGGCTCGACCGATTTGATTAAATTCTTTTATTATTTATTTTTATTTAGTATTTATTTCTAAATTTATATACTGCTAAATATCGTATATAAGAGATTTTTTTCTCCCATATAAATCTATAATTAATTAATGAACTAATATTTGAAATAACTGTATTAACATCAAGCATCATCCATTGCCAGTTTTAAAAAATATATATTTTAACTTGAGTGAATGAATAGTTATTTTTATTAAGGATTGAAAGTTTAACAAGATATATAAATATTTATAAACAATATAGGGAGTACGAATTAATAGTAGGAATTATTAAAAATATTGACTATGTACGGATATAATATAGTTTGAATTACATTATAAATGAATAAATATTGTCGTTGTTTTTTTTTCACGAGTGTACAAATAATGAACATGGTGTGCCGACTGTGGAGCCAAAGAACGGTTCCGTCGACAAGTGTGTGGGAGGGGTTAAGTGAAAGAATTCGGGGTCGCGAGCGAAGGATGCAATGATGCAGCAGCCGGCTACAAACAAAGAACTAGATAACTAACACACGTGCACGCGTGGTACAGACGCGCTCTATATTGTCTTTGGGCGTTGTTGTACGTCGAAGTTGTCTACTTCCATTTTTTTTTTTATTAGAGACAGTTTGAAAGCAGGAACATCGCTTTTACTAAAATATTAAATGTAAAAATAACGTACGTATATAGTATTTATTAATTAATATATTGTAGGTATTGAAAATAGAAGGAAGATTAATAAAGTATGTGTAACTCGGAAAACTAGTTTGTTTCGATGGGAAGAATATTGACAACGAAGTAGATAGAAAGTACACTTTTGGAATTTAGACCCTATGAAGTTATAACAGCTTGTTTAGTAAGTACTTGTTCATGTAACTGACAATTCAGACACCAAGATGCAGCGGCTATTGATAAGTGTTTATTAATTTTTTTTATGGGATAGGAAGGCAAACGAGCAGGCGTATCACTTAATGGAAAGCAATCAACGCGGATAATAATCATCCGCAGTGTATAAGCGTTGCCGACCTTCAAGGAAAGTGTCATTATAGGAGCGTTGGGCCCCGATTCAGAAATACCGTCGGAGGTAGATCGAAGAATGTTCCATAGAGTGGTGGCGTGTCTTTGTATATATATGTACGTACATAAAAATTTGAGTGCAGGACTGTACGTGACAACGCGGATTATTGCGTACATCCTGCCTTGATAGTGGACTTAGAAGCGAGCGGACAAGTCAACAGAGCTTAGTTCACGCGCCTGTACCTAATGTCTCATATTTTAACTCTTATCATAAACTTTCATATGAATCTTATTTTTTATTTCACATGTTTTCTCGTGAATTTATATGTGTACATGGATATACATGTATATGTGATAGAGCGACGCTGCAGATGAATATATTGTCAAGAATGGCATATTATTTGTCTGTAGCATGAATGGGCCGGCTCGCCCGGGGAAGTACCACACTCCCGCAGAAGACCGGCGTCTGAGTGGTCCGTGAGCGGTTGAGTTCCGGAGGAATAATGACACTTTCCTTAAAGGTCGGTAACGCCTAGAGGCGAGCTTAGTCGCAAGCGTGCCAAGCGTCCCGGGATCGGACTTCCACGGGTACTATACTGCCTTACCTCAACATGAGGGGCTCTGCTGGGGCTGACCTCCATCCTTCTTTGCAGCTCGTGGTGACTGTGACGAATCTTAATATACCTAATTTGTTAACAAATGACGGCGACGTGGTTAGCTACCCGTGACATCCTGACTCCCACGAGGGCGAGATGCGACGAACGAGAGCTGTTACGCTACGATCAAAAGATGGATGAGTGTGAAGGTAGCTACTAAGTTGTGCCGGGATTGTGACGGATGGCAGACAGGCGTGACGATATGTATGTACGTATGTATTAATCCGTGATATATTTTAGCCACCCCAATTATGAGTTTACAAGCCACTCGTAAGGCACCTCACTGGCCTAAATCATTTTATAAAGCTCCGTAAAGAACATTATCCAAAGACTGACCTCAGGGATATAATAAAGGAAGACTTCCTTACATTCACCGATTCCTCGTAAGCAAGGGACATAAAACTATCTCATGAACAATTACCCTCCCAGATAACGGCCCTTATTTAAATTTTCTAACGTACAAAAGAGTACTTATAAAAAAGGCGGCATACAAGAAAACAAAATCGGTGCCTCGAAAAAAAAAAAAAACAACCTGCTCTATGGAACTCGCTTAACGGCCGCCGCCATGTTTTTCTAACGCATCATCTGGTGAGTTTCACTCCCACATCGTTAGGGTGACCACAACGCGAACTTTCGTTTACAATATAAATAATAAATAAATAATAAAACGATCACGGTGGGATTCTCACGATCCTATATGTGCACATTATGGCTGTTATTTATTTATTTATTAATTAGACACAAAAACAAGTAACAGTCTTTAAGAATACTATATAAATATAAACTTAAAAACCCGGACTATAACGTTAAATTTGCGCATAACATGGCTACATTTTGACAGTAGGGTTACTTAATTAAAATTGAACAGATTAAATTAAATAAAAAAAAATAAGAAATATAAAAAAAGCAGGATAACAATAATTCTGTGATCTATCGGCTGCTATAGATATCACGGAGCGATCGCTTTAACTAATGTATTTTGATATGGAAAATATCGAACGTTTCTGTACCGTGGTGAATAAATATATAGGATTATAATGGGATATGTTATTTTATAATTTTGATGTGAAACATTTTATCGCGGGGGGTATGGGAGTGAAATCGTAAACCGACGTCGTCTCGATTCAGGCTACGCTCCCCACCACTTGACTCTACATAACGTTACTTACACGTGGCCATATGCAGTGAGACGACGCTTTTCAGACGACGCTAAATTATTTGGAGCGTGTTCGAAATTTCTCACACACAAATGTAAAATAATTTTAATGTTTCACATCTACCAAGCGTCCTATGACACTTTTCTTGGCAAATAGTTACAACTTTTATGCCAGTGTCAAGTAAAATACAATAACATCAAATCTCTCGAAATGTAACTAGTTCGCTTATCGCGTTACGTCTTGATAAAATGGTAGCAATTCTACCAAAACCTTCTATAGACTTTTTCAGTCAACTTAAGAAGTCACGATACACGCATTTATTTCATATCACTTCACTTAAACGCCTTAATCGAACTATATTGTATAATATGCCACCAAAATTAGACAAATATATCAGTTAATATAAATACACAATGTCACTGATGTAAGTTGGCGGGAAATATCCATCTGCTCTAGTTACATTTTGATGAATGCATCAGAGCTTTAGAAAATACTCTCAAGCCAGTGACGAAAAAGGTGTGTCAAAAATGAGCGGTTCTACTTCTATTTCTCAGCATTCCCGTTTTGGCAGGCGTCCGTGTTTTTAATCAAACATGGTCACCCCATTCGTTGATGTTCGGACCACAGTTGTAGTACTCAACTATTATCAGGCAATACCGTCCGGGATATATCCGTGGCGGTGGAGGGATTTTTGTATAAACGATATGTTTACCACTCTAAGCATAAGTATTAAATTTAAAGATAATTTATAAACTTTCAAATTCTTGGATCAATCTTTCACAGTACAGGCTGTTCGGTCATGGAATTTGTTGCCGCTGGAGGTGAGACAGGCGAAGACTGTCCCAATTTTCAAAAAGCTTGTCAAAAATCACTACCATCTATCTTTATAAATATCTTTGTATCTGTTTATTTATTCGTTTATTATTTACGGTTAACTTATATTTATGTGTGTATATATGTATGTTGAAATTAACAACCTTGTTTCTTACAAGAACTTGGGTAGAATTTAAATTTGTGTACCTTATGTTGTGGCTTGAGGCTTAATCTTTCATTTTCCAATAAATTATAGTTGTAGTTTTTAAATTACAACTAAAATACGCAAGCCCTAGCTAAGAGAGCCATTGCCGGAATCGGAAGCTTTTAAAAAAAAATTAACTGTCAATGAGTTTTTTAAGAAATGAACATGGACTTTTCCCGCAATTTACATCAGTGACGTTGTGTTTTTATTTCATTTTCATTAAATTTTTTAATTGTGGTGGTATTATAGTTCGATTAAGGCGCATAAGTGAAGTGATATGAAATAAATGCGTGTATCGTAACTTTTTAAGTTGACTGAAGCAGTCCATAGAAGGTTTTGGTAGAATTGCCACCATTTTATCAAGACGTAACGTGACAAGCTGACTAGTTACATTTCAAAAGATTTGATACTATTGTATTTTACTTGACACTGGCACAATAGTTATAACTAATTGCCATCAAAAAAAAGAAGAATAAAATATAAGAAATAGCGTAGAATGGTGATTATAGCGACACCCTAAAATGTGAGGAAGATGATGAAAATCTTTCAAACTTAACTTGTAGCGACCATTCTAAGGATGTACACATTAAAATTAATTTTGTTTGAAATTACCAGAAAGCACAGGCACTAACAAACGAAAGACCACATATAGAAATGTCAATTCAGATCTAGTTTTCTTTTTTGTTTCAATATAAATAATTAATTTAAAAAAAAAAACATACATAAAATAAGCTCTTATCATCGCTCATACATTTAATCTTGAGCAAGCGCATGTATTCTGTAAACTACATTGAACTTAAACCGCGAAATAAGACCAAGACATTAAGGAAATTAGTAAGCCACTCGACAATCGCGGCATCCTGATGACATAATACGCCGGAATAAGGCACTCGGGAGGGAGACACCGCTATACGCGCGAAAGAGGAAGAAAATAACGGCTGGCTGAATGGGTGAGCGTCACGGGCCTGTTTATTTTTTTATCGATAGCAGAGATTATGTACAAGACACGGGTGTTTCGAGTCTACGCGGTCTTATGTTGTGAAGTGATGCGCGTACTTCCAAATCGATTATCGATACTTTTATTTTAAGTGTCGTGCGCAACTGTATTCTTTTAGAATTTGACCGTTATGGCGATCATGATTTTTGATAAGTGTCACTATTTAAAATATTTAGATACTTAAATACGTAATAAAGATTTTTGAAGGCACAATATTTAGAGTAAAAGATATTTAGAGAGTGCACGCTATTTGTGAATTGCAGTAAGGTCGATAAAGTTTTAATCAATTGTTTTAGTAATAATTTTATTGTAGTTTTCTTTTGTGTGTACATAAGTAAATCCAAAATTCCATTATTGAAATCCATTCTCATTGATATTTTTGAATCGTATATTTGTACCGTCACGCCTGTTTCCCGTAGGGATAGGCAGAGACCACAGATCTCCGTCCCGGTACGATCCCGGTACACCTTCCTTGCTTCCTCCACACTCATCAATCTTTTCATTCATCCTTCGTCTCATGAATGTGAGTATCGTAGCGAAACGGCTCTCCGTTAGTCGTTTCTCGCCCTCGTGGGAATCAGGACGTGACGGATGGCGAACCACATCGCCGTCATTTGTTACCAAATTAGATTTATTAAAATTCGTCATAGTGAATCCCACGAGCCGCAAGAGAGGATGGAGGTCAGCCCCAGCAGAGCCACCCATGCTGAGATAAGGCGCTATAGTACCCGGGGCAGGCCGATCCCGAGACGGTCGGCACGCTTGCGACTAAGCTCGCCCCTAGCCACGCATCCATTTCAGCATCGAGGATGAAACAATAATACGTCAAGGGTCATTAACCGACTGTGTTCCCTTTTTAGCCACAACAATTACTCTCAAAAGGATGTTTGGAATCCAGCGTTGAGAATAGAACTCTACCAGCTCCACAATTATGGGTTATTTACAAAACAATCTTAGCTCCCAGCGAGATTGCTTGGACGCTAAATACATCGATAATATATTACTAATTTTGCTATGTTGATTGGTTTACAAGAGTCGGAGAATACTTTTGACGACCAAATAATATTGATCTCGGTACACTTTTTGCTTTATCCACACTCATCACTCTCTTCATAAAATTCGACGGTTAAGGGTACTCTTGACCTGGCCTGTCTCAAAAACTTCGGCAATTTGGTCGAGGTATGGTTCACCTTGGTATTTTTGAATAAAACGATCGATTGGCTCAGTGGCGGGGCACCCCGTACACGGAGTCAATGGTCGCGGGTTCGATCCCCGCATCGGAATAAATATATATATGGCCTACAGATATTTATTCTGTCTGTTCCTCTAGAAATGGGGAGGCTCGTGCTCAGCAGTGGGACATATATGGGCTGTGAAAAAAAAATGTTCTCTTTGGTCTTCCCCTATCGACCCTTCTATTCACATCCGCAACTTTTGCCAGTCGTCTTTCATCCATCCACTCTATATGCCCAAACCATTTAAGCATCTCTTTTTTAATTATTTATGTTTGAATACCTAATTCTATCACCAGACAGGCCATACGATAATCAAAAATTACATATATCCTACTAATCCTACTAATATTACAAATGTGAAAGTTTGTGAGTATGTATGTTTGTTACTCTTTCAAGAAAAAACTACTGGACGGATTTGGATGAAACTTTACAGTAATATAGGTTATACATCGGAATAAAATATATGCTACAATTTGTGATGATTTTATGTAATTTTTTTGGTCGTAATATAACGATACATGTCAATTAAGTCGGAAACAATTTTGGCCTCTGATAGCTATCTTGGCGTACGCTGCCTAAACCATTGGAGTTACACAGAAGATGATGTACCGTAGGATTGTTTGTCTTGAATAGTTCTAAATAAAAGTTCGCGACAGCATATATCTATCTACCTTTTATGTGGAAGCCACTATGACCGAAATTGTGAACCATGAATGAAGTAAAAAAATATATGTATATATTTATTTAAAATGATCTGTCACGAAACTTAATGTGGCAGATCAAATTCCATGCGAACGAAGCCGCGGGTAAAAGCTAGTTGATATGATGACCTATGCGTTTCACGTCTGGAAAGAAATCACTTAACACAGTGGTGGTCCTCCGTCTGTCTCTATCTATAAATCTAAAGAGAGAGAGTTTTATGCGCTGTATAAAAACCCACCTACGCAGCATACGCATCGCAGTGGGAGACAATGAAGTCCCAACGCAACCCACGCGTTGGAAATACAATAAGTTAGGCCATGGCTTCTTGAAATATTTCTTACCGTAAATTTTTAGCTTGTTGTCGTTTAATTTTAAATTCTAATTGCAGTACTTTAATGTATTTTTCAATTGCTACTATGAGTTCACACTCTCCCTGTATATATTTATTTATCTATATAATATAATATATCTTGTACAAATTTTCAATCGTTAATAAAAAAACTTGTTTACTCATTCGATCAACTTCAAATACATTTTTTTAAACTTGTAGTGGATGACATTTGATATTAATAGAGTTTTATTTCAAATATAATTCATTAATTAAATGTAATTAATTAAGTTTAGTTTTATATGAGAGAGAAAAATATTTCTATACATATTTATATTAATTGTAATTGTTTTTTATGGAATAGGAAGAAAAACGAGCAGGCGTGTCATCTGATGAAAAAAAATCTTATCTTTTTTTCTCTTTGATGGCAATTAGTTTTAACAATTGTGCCAGTGTCAAGTAAAATACATTAATATCAAATATTTTAAAATGTAACTAGTCAGCTGTCACGTTACGGCGGCGGGAAATGTCAAAAAAATAATTCTCTATTTTTTCCCGCCAACTTACATCAGTGACGCTGTGTTTTTATTTCATTTTTATAATCTTATATTACTGTCAGTTGTATTGTTTAATTGTGGTGGCGTATTATACAATATAGTTCGAATAAGGTGTATAAGTAAAGGGAAATTAAATATATGCGTGAATCGTGACTTTTCAAGTTGACCGAAAAAGTCCATAGAAGGTTTAAGTTAAATAGCCACTATTTTATCAAGACGTAACGTGGCAAGCTGACTAGTTACAATTAAAAATATGTGATATTATTGTATTTTACTTGACACTGGCATAATAGTTATAACTAATTGCCATCAAAGAAAAGAAAAGAAAATTCTCTATTACTGAATAGTCTTTTTTTAATTTTGTATGTAGTTATGCCAGCCAGTAACTATGCAGCAATAACAACCGGAAGAAAAAAACAGGTAACGCTGGCATTATGAAATCGGAATGTTACGAGGCGGGTCTGCTGCGCGGCGGGAAGAAAGCTCGCGGCCGTTGATATTTGAATTCGGAACGGGACTTTGAGATTTTCGTAATTTGAAAATGTAAATAGAAAGCGTGTTCACAAGGCAGCCATGTTTGTCGACCAGGTCCGACGTGAATTGAAGTTTATCTATGGTGTTGCAACAAAAGTCGGGACTATAACGTTTGTATGTTATTTGTAATTTTATCTAATACTATATGGTCCGGTAAACTTTGATTCACGTACAATTCATGTTCCTTTGTATTTATGTTCTCCTGGTATGTTGTTAGTATATAGGTATGCAATACTTATCAATATCGCACAAAAGAAACGACAGTTTTGTATAACAACACGTCCGTTAGACGATAAAGCCGTCACGAAGGCCATTTATTAAAAGTAAATACAAATAAAAGAAGGAAAAATAATTTTTCAAGGTGTTTACCCGCTTTAATAAAAACCGTTATTATATATATATATTGGTTCAGTGGCGGGGCTCTCCTGAGTCAATGGTCGCGGGTTCGATCCCAACCCATAATGACACTTTCCTTTAGGGCGGCAACGCTTCCGTCAGGTGACACGCCTGCCTATCCTATAAAAAAAAACAGTAAGCAAGTATTCGAACTATAACTTTAATTCTGCCATCGGACACCCTATATTAATAAAAAAATAAAACATTGCTGGTCTTCAGTAAAAAAAAAAAAAGGAAATATTGTCGGTATCCATTTCCCGCTGGAGTAAACCGCAAAAACCACTGTCACGCCGCACTGAACGCGAGCGCATAGAGTACATAAATCACTCTCACTTTCCCGCCACTTTCCATTTCATTCCCGCCATTTCGCTAGTCCAGCCTCATCCGAGCCGCTGCAGTGATCATGCCGTCTGAGCTTTTTTTTTCCGTCACGCTCCGAGAAGCGGCGGCGTTTTTTAAACGCTCAGAATAAACAAAAACAACAACGGATATCCCTCATTGAATATTTTGAAATTGAAAAGAACTTTTAACTTTGTGGATACACAGACCAAAAATTTATCTTGGCCCCCGAAAAGATCCTGTACCACCTCCTGCCAGCTACAGATTTGAGGAAGAATACGGCGACCCACATACGCTCTCTTGACCACGCGATCCTCCCCCATCCTCTCAACGCGGCCCAGCCAACGGAGTCGGTGAGTCTTAGTCTCTCCGATTGCATTGGGTTGGGCCATCATGGTGATGCTCGATTTTGAAAGTGTTCACAATCGGCCGGCAAAGCATCTGAGATGCCTCCTGGGTTGCGTGTGTCTATGGGCGGCGGTGATCACTTACTACCAGGTGACCTGCACGCTCGTTTGCCTGATCTGCCATTAAGAATTATCATGTCACATTTTGGATAGGTGACCGTAAAAACAGTTCATATAACTAACAGACAAGTGCTGATATGAAGATTGTCTTGGAAAATGTAGTGTCACCAGTTAGATCAAACAACGATCTGACACCGGATACTGAAGATCAGACCAGGTAATAAGTCTTGGGAGAGACCTATGTCCAGCAGTGGATGATCAAGATTAATACTTTTGAAGTGAAAACTTCTACAGCTGCGTTACACGACCCTGGGTAGGGATAAAATGTATAAGTTCGCGACAGCAACATGCTAATGCTTAAGGTATAGCTATAGACATACTTTAAACACAGTTAATGCGCGCGCAGCTGCCTACGTACATGCATCACGCCAACACATTGTATATACCCGATTGTATGTGTGTACGTTGGACGCTTCACGGGTCGATAAAGTTTTGTGAGTCGCATCAGCGACATGCTTTAGTGATAGCAGTATTTAATATTACAATTAGTTTGTAATTTCAAAATTTATTCATTTCGGGATTCCAGCTTAATTCCAGAGTCCATAAAAATTCGAATATACACATATTTTTTAAAAAAGGCGAAGGCGAAGGCGTTAGTTTTAGATTTTACATAATAATAAGTATTTTTTCATACAGTAGTTTCTGGTAGTAAGCCATCAATCGCTTTGACACCTACAAGAACCCACTGTGAAGAAAATTCAAATAAGAGTATGTACATATAATAAAATAAATAAAACAGTATAAAACTATTTTATTAGTAACAAGTCAGACTTTAAATTACTATATCGTATTTTTTACATTACCGTGGCCGACATATTCGAAATATAACCACAGCCTGAGACAGCGGAATACGTGTTAGAGTATCTCGAGTCGATCTCGGATTACTATCTGGTTGTACGTGGCAGTATTCCAAATGAGATCCATTTGATACTGGAACCTCATATCGAAATAAAAGTGAACTTGATATTATGAAACAGTACAAACCTTCTTAGCGTGGCAGAAAGTCGTGTTGATTTGTGCCGTATTTCTAACAAAAAAGAAAAACTTATTCTCTTTTTTTTGATGGCAATTAATTTGTGTCTATACTAATAGTTAGTATTATGTCAGTGTCAAGTAAAATACAATAATATCAAGTATCTTAAAATGTAATAGCTTGTCACGTTACGACTTGTGCCTAATATTACATTAAAATTAATTTTTAGTTAATAGTTTGGTTCATACATAAAAAGAAAATATATTTATAAGCTGCATTAGGAAACATCGAGAAATCCAAATGTGAACTTTATAAGCAAGGGTCAAAAGCAAATCGATATATACCACAGCAAAAACGACAATGGTAACATTAAAACAGGAAAATTTCAATATTAATACACTGTAAATAAAGTTCAATATTAATTGTACAGTTATCGCAATCAAAAGCAGGTGTCAAAGGCACCCCAATTAAGTTCATTGTGCCATTTATTTCGCCACCCCACTAAAACGCTGCCATTTCATTAACAGACAAACGGGCTCAATTTTATTGTTTCACAGATAACGAAAAACTAATTGTCATTTGCCGAATTTAACACAAAAAGTGTGCTTAATCTATTTGAAAAATGTATCTCTATCCGTCGCAATAAAAATAATTGCAAATAAAAGTTTTTTTTTATTTTCACTTCACGCAATCGTTTTGATAATGAACTTTTAAATTTTTACCTGGTCACACTAAAAAGCATGGGAACTGTTTAAAAATAATACCAATAACCGTAATTTGATTTTTAAAAATCGAACAATGGAAGCGACATTGTGGCGCGAAACGGTACGCACGCATGCGATACCAGCAAATAAAACCGGTAAATTACTGGGGACATTACAATTTTAATAATGCAAAATATGAGAGCGCGGTGTCTGTTAAAAGGAAAATAATAAGTGACGAAAATTATTTCAACAATAAATATATTATGCGGAAAGATAAATTAAATAGATGTATTATGCGTAACAATGACTCCATGTTTTTATACGTTTTTTCCATTCATATTTCAATAAGTTATTTTCTTTCGGTTACGATTACGACCAGCCTCTTTTATTTTTCTTATGAAAGAGATATAATAAGACTTTTCCCGCCAACTTACATCAGTAACGTTGTGTTTTTATTTCATTGTCATAATCTTATATTATTATTAGTTATATTATTTAATTGTGGTGGCGTATTATACCATATAGTTCGATTAAGGCGTATAAGTGAAGTGATATGAAATTTATTTCCTATAACTTCACATGTATTGTGACTTTTTCAGTTGATTGCAAAAGTACATAGACGGGTTTGGTAGAATTGCCACCGTTTTATCAAGACGTAATGTGACACGCTGAGTATTTACATTTTAAGAGATTTGATATTATTGTATTTTACTTGACACTGGCATAATATTTATCAAAATGATATAATAATCTGTTTTCCCCAACAAAGAAATTACACTCTGTCAAAGCCTTATAAATAAATTAAAACTGCTGTTAATGGATCAATAATTGATTGGTATTTAGCAGAAAAGCCTTTTTATTGTATTTATTTTAAGCAGCGAAGTTTTCTTTCTTCATCTATTATTATATATTTATTTATTTATTTCAGTATTACAATATAATGTTAATAATATTTTATTCGTATATGTAATTTATAGAATCATATCATGTAACACAACCTGTGTTACGTGATTCAATGGACCTATTGGAAATCATCGCGTCTCTTTTTAGTTAACAAATTTTGTTGGTAAATAAAATTAAACTATATTTATTAATCGTGTCGCTGGAAATAACAAGGACTCCAAATGTGAACTCTAAAACCAAAGACAAAGGCAGATCGATAAATACCGTACCAGCCAGTGGGACTAGCTACTCCTTCAGAGATGTTTCCGAATCGATACGACATTGGCACATTCAAAAAAGCAAGCCTGCACATCTCTTAAAGGGCGGCAACGATTCTTTCAAGCGGATGCCAATGGGCGAAAGAAAAAAATACCGCTATAAAAACGACAATGGTAACATTAAAACAGGATGGGTCAACCACTCGGTCACGTGTGTTATTCGTTAAGCAGTGTGCCATTCCAACTTGTAAGGCCTCAACACGAGGAGGACATATGACGCAATTGTAGGGGTTGCTTGTCTACGGGACCGTGAACTTCCTCGACCGCGTACTACATGTATCGCATGGATCGATAACCGGCGGAGTTCAACAACCCAACAGATGTGGACTCACCCTCGTTAACTCGCACCGTAATTACCATTGAGGGTGGCGCGTGGCGTTGGTGTTGGCTTACACCATTGGAGATTTTGGGGAAATTTTATTTTTATACTGGCATCACAGCGAATTTTTTCTCGACAAAAATGGCTTCTTTGCTGACAATTAGGTAATTAAAAATTTTGCTAATATTAAGTAAAATAACGAGTTCATTGAAATACAGTGTAACGTCACTAACTTTACGTATATTAATAAGTTTTTAATCTTTCTTCTTTGATGGCAATTAGTTGTAACTATTATTCCAGTGTCGATTAAAATAATATCAAGTATCTTGAAATGTAAATTTAGCTTGTAATGATATGTCTTGACGAATTGTAGACGTTCTATCAAAACTATTACTTTTCGAGTCCCTGTATCGGCTAATAACGCATTACACACAAAAAAAAGCTTAGTGAATAATATTGTGGACTAAAAAACAAGGCTTTTACAACATAACGCCCGAGTGGATGAGGGTTTTAGATGGAAACATCCTTAAAGAACCAGCTGGTTATCAATTTTACTGTTTCATATATTACAGTATATGTGTACGTAATTTTAGTTTGATTAATGGAGTCAGGCGTTACTTTGAAGAAATCCATTATTATGTGGACAATTAGAACTTTTACTTGGCTAAGATCCGCGACATGCAAACAAAAACAGAAAAATAATAATGTGTGTTTTCTACTGTAAGAAGTAGATTTATGGGGAAATTAAACTAAATCTTATCGAAAAAACGGACGTCAGCAACTTTCCACTTCCCAACCACTATCAACAACACCAAACACACAATACCACTTTTCCCCACTGCACATGACACGTTTTTCGCCTCAACACGAGGCATCGTCAGGTGAAGTAGTCTCTACGGAAGACAACCGTAAAGTGAACTTTAAACTTAACGGCAATTTTAGTATATTTTATCACAATTAAAAAAAGTCTCCTGATTCGCTGTCACACATTTTTGTTTATCCGAAAATTTTTCAACTATTATGTATCTTATTAAAATCATTTCATTCTAATAGTGGTATAGCGACGCTGTAAACGAATACTTTGTCAAGAATGGCATAATATTTGTCTGGCACTTGAATGAACCGGCCCCCCCGGGAAGTACCGCGCAGACAATTAGCGTCTGAGTGGTAGCTCAGCTACCGCGCTTCGTACGGTGAGCGGATGAGTTCCGGAGGACCAACATCCTCCCCCCTCCCTCTACCCCTTCCCCTCACATTCCCACTCCCATAATGACACTTTCCTTAAAGTGTCGGCAACGCTTTCGCACTGCCTATGGTGCTGCGGTTGTCTATGGGTGGCGTTGATGGCTTTCCATCAGGTGACACGCCTGCTCGTTTGCCTTCCTATCCCAGAACAAAAAATATCTTTAATAAAAAAAATATTTGAATTTATAATTTATAACTTGCAATGTTACCTACAAATTACTTTTTTTACAAATCATATGTCAGTGCATCGAGTTCATGAAACGGAACGTTTTTAAAATGGCCGCGTTAAATTGTAAAGGTCGTACGTTGCGCTTCCGATATGTTTTCTTTATTGTCTGTAGTCTATGCGAAAAGAAATGGCGGAAACGATCGTGTGCTATAACAAATTAAATGCAAATGGCCGCCATTTGTTTGTTTTTTTTTAAGTTAAAGCTTATTTTTCTGTTTTATAATTTAACATAAATATGGATAATTGTGAAGTTTTAAATATAGATTCTAATAAAGAAGTAAGCTTAATTAATTAGTTTCTTATACAGATAACGAACTTTATCAGATTATTTTGACAAAATAATACGTTATTAAAAATAAAGAATACAAAAATTTATTTTAAGTAATTTACTTACATAACCTGTTTATCTTAACGCCTCACCAACTGGTTGTTCCATTATATTGAAAAATAATAAAACACACAATATCTGAAATATTTTTCCTATGACAACAGCGGATATATTGACTTGAATATGAAGGAAAAAACAAATAAGGACAAAACTAACATGGTTTGTTCGACATCTAAGAGACAAATAGGCCTCAATGGAAAAAAAATCTTTACAGCTAGCTATATGCATCATTTTGCTTTGCAGTCATCAATATTTTGTAATGAAATAAATATCAGAATAGAGTGTACACATTATACATTCACGTAATTTATATATTTTTTTTATGGGATAGGAGGGCAAACGAGCATGCGTGTCGCCTAATGGAAAGCAATCAACGCCGTCCCCATAGATAATCGCGACACCGTAGGTGGTAACGGAAGTGTTGCCGACCTTTTACGCATGTGTAGGCTTGGTTTTTAAAGGTTCCAATGTCGTATCGGTTCGATCGAAGTTCGAAAGACCGCCGAAGGTAGCTGGTTCCATAGAGTGGTGATGTGTAGAAAGAAGTTTCGAGAAAAGCGCACCTTAGTAGATCGCCATTCATCCAGATGGTGGGGATGAAAATTTTCCATACGGCGAGTTGTGCGGTTGTGGAATTCGGCGCCGGGAAAAATATAATATTTATAATAATAGCGTCATTCGGTTTCATTAATCGCCGTTGTCGTGGTTGTAGATATTCGTTTCAACTTATCGCAGTAACATTAAAAAAGTGAACTGCTAACTTTTTTTTTATTCATTAAAAAAAAAGTAACGGCATAACCGCCTTGTCTATGCCCACCCGCCACAGCCTGTGACCGACGCACGTTAGGTGCGATCACCGAGCGAAACGCGCCGTTAAAATAACGTATATTAACGAGACTATACGTACATATGTCGGACGTATTAGCATAATGCAAAGCATCTTGTTCAAATTTTCAATCGTTAATGAAATACTTTGACGACCGATTGGCTCAGTGGCGGGGCCCTCCGCCCGCGGAGTCAACGGTCGCTCGTTCGATCCCCGCATCCGAATAAATATATGTATGGATTTATAAATATTTATTCCGAGTATGACCCCTCCCCCCCAATCCGCATTTTCCGTTTCTGCCCTTTCCTTTCCCTTCCTCTCCGCCAATCCACGGTCTGTCGTGCCAATGAATGCGTGGCTAAAGGCGAGCTTAGTCGATGGCTTACTCTTTACAACCGCGAGCTATATGAGCTGTACAATGAGCCAAACGTCATCAAAACCATTAAGATTGGACGCCTTCGTTGGGCTGGGCACAGGGTACGGATGGACGAGGCTAGAGTACCCAAACGACTATTCGACGGCAAACAACAAACGGCCTTCAAAAACAAACCTATCTAAATTGCCGGCAACGCTTCCGCGTTTCCTGCGGTGTCGCGGTTGTCTATGGGCAGAGTGCATGGCTTTCCATCCACGGCGACACGCTTGCTCGTTTGCCTTCCTATTCCATAAAAATAAGTTTCCGATTTTTGGGTAAAAGCTCAATTTTTTCTGACGTTAAAGTAGTGCAAATCTTCGCATTCTTCTTTCATATACCTATATGTATACAGTTGGGGTCATCCTGTATCATCTACTTACTGTACAGATGCATTCTAAAGAGCAATTCTGTCGCTAAAAAGCGAAAGCGAGTTCGCACAGATAAAGAAATAAAAATCATAGACACGCGGGTGTTTTATGGACCTGCGGTCTATGGTAAGGGGGTTCACAATGCGCCCGTATCATACGTCTATTGTCTGTGGCCAACTTGTAATATGTACTTTACTTTTAATTCTCTTTATTAGACTATGTATAATTGTATATATTACAATGATTGTATAATTGTATTGATATTTTGAAAGGAATATATCAATTTATAAATACGAGGGTATTTTTCTTTAATACATGCATACGATGACGCCTATTTGCGCTGAGTGTTTACGAAGACCACGGACCTCCATCTGCTACGATCCCCGCACACTTTCCTTGCTTCATCCACACTCATCACTTTCTTCATACAAGCTCATCCATTAAGGGTTCATTTGAATTGACAACAACTTTCTTGAGAACACGCACATTTTTGTCTCCTGTTTCTATCTCTTGATATATTCCACTTGTTTTTAAAATATTTAAAGGTTAATATATAAGAAATAGAAAAATTGAAAAAATAATTTTTCTATTTCTTATATATGAGTGTGGTACTTCCCCGGGCGAGCCGGCCCATTCATGCTACAGACAAATATTATGCCATTCTTGACAAAGTATTCGTCTGCAGCGTGGCTCTACCACTAGTGAATAGAAAGAAAAGAATTTTGTAAATAAATAGATTAAAAATAAATAAAATATCAACGATTTGGCGATTTATTAATATCATAAAATATTCATCATAGACATTTGAATATTTAAATTTACAATTCAATTTGTGTATTTTCGTATCAAGTGTTTCTTTCTTCCTTTCAATAGGAACTAAAGCACCGATATGTCACAATTGAAGGAGTACCCGTTTAAATTTGTCACCGCTTTGTTTTTCTATTTATTAACGACAACGTATTGCACTTGCAAACACAACGCGTCAACGACACTGATAGCTTTTTATCAACTCGACCCACTTTGTTTTAGAACTGTTGGAATAATTAATTTTAATTTGGAACTATAATTGATAAGTTTACAGTGCGTGTGTGTGCGTCCATGAAAAAATAGGTGCACGCATTTCTGTTCCTTAACACGGGAGTGGTAGGTTTAAAATTGAAATTGTAGCGTTGTTTGATTGAAAGGAGACGATTGTGAATGTATGCGTGTGTGTGTGCGCGCGTGCGTGTGTGTGAATGTGTGTGACAAATTAAATTTACATTTTAAGATTATTATTTAATAAGTTAATATTATTATACTCGACACTGGCATATTTGTTAAAGGTAATTGCCATCAAAAAAAAATTAAAAAAAAAGAGAGCCATATACAGAAAAAATTAAAAAGTTATATGCAATCGTATTCTTACACATCGTTGCACAGTTAATGAATAAAACGTCAGTTACAATATCATTTTAGAATTCAACACAAGCTAACTACGTGTGAGTTCTTCCTCAATAAATTCCTTTTTATCTATCGGATCAAAATCACGATATTGATAGCGGTCACAAAATGGACGACGGCGCAATAAAATAGTCGTTATATTGCGAAGTCCTGTCACTTGTGACATGCCGGACATGTAACTACACCCCAGACTTTTCCCGCCAACTTACATCAGTGACGTTGTGTTTTTATTTCATTGTCATAATCTTATTTTATTATCACTTATATTGTGGTGGCGTATTATACAATATAGTTCAATAAATGCGTCTAAGTGAAGTCATGAAATAAATGCGTGTATCGTGATTTTTTAAGTTGACTGTAAAAATCCATAGAAGGTTTTGGTAGAATAGCCACCATTTTATCAAAACGTAACGTGACAAGCTGACTAGTTCCATTTCAAAAGATTTACATTATATTTATCTGGTTTCAAATCTGCCACCAAAACCTACGAAAACTATAAGCTAATTATATCAGTGTACATATATAATACTTGTTAAAAGTAAAAATAGATCATTAAAATTTAAACAAGAAAAAAAAAACAATATTGTCGTTATAAAAGAATTCGAAATTCAAATTCACTTTCATCGCAACGAAATGGAAACTTTCCCGCGCGTAACGTTTACTTTTTTTTTAAATGCGGACTCAGATCATCTAGAACTGGATGTACCTAGCCTGCGACGAAGATGTAATCGATTCTATGTAGGTGCATTTATGCATTTTCTATTTTCATTACTGTTATAATTATTAAATACATACTTACCTCTCACACTACACACATACACACTCACACACACAGATGTATATGAATAAACAAATATTGTTAAAGACTAACCACCGTGAATAACGAATTTGTATATATTTTTATTGTAAGCTGCGATAGTAAAATGTAAGTCCGTTATTGGCTCCTTAACTGTTTAATTATTTATGTTTTAGCAATAGGATACATTGTGGTTATTTTGTTTTAAATAAATTACAAACCTTTATTATATATATATATATATATATATATATATATATATATATATATATATATATATATATATATATATATGTATGTATAAAATTAAAATATAACAAATATCCATCTTGCAGCAAGTACACTCATCCTTATAACCAGGACTTCAAAAATTGCCAGAATTTTATATTTATTATATATTACTTTTTATTTTGTTATAAACGAAGTTTTTTTTTTTTATTTTTTTATGAAATCTGTTAATAAATATTGTCATTATCTGTTACTTTCAACTGCATTTCAATTTTCAACTATTTTGAAACAACACTAAAAAGATCAAGAAGAAGGGTCAATAATAAAACTCATTAGTTTTATCAACAGCTTGACAATCCAAAGAGGGCAATGTCAGAATTTTACGCGCCAAAAAAAAAAATATATGATAGCGCCTTGAATTATGAGCGAGATAATGAAGTTATGTATATACTAATCTTGTAATGAAAACAGTTTTCTACAGCGAGAAATAGACGGCATGTTCTTCATGCCATGCAGTTCAATTATATCCATTTAGAAGTCACGTTTATTACATATAGGGGGCCATTTCCACCGATACATATTCCGAGTTCGCAACGTGAAATAAAAATCAGTCCCAAAAAGGTCATTATCCTTGTCTACGCGCCAAGGTTGACTTAACAAAATGGCGGCATGACGCAATCGTTTATAAACTAAGTTTTTTCGCCACAAGTATTATTACTTCGAATTCCCCAGGATGGGCCTTGTAGGACACTCCCAACTTGTTAGCGTAGTGTTAATAACTTTGCATTTATTCATCGCATCGAATTAGTTACAGTCTTGAATGGATAACAACATACTGGAAAGCATTAATTCTATAAAATTATATAAATAAAAAAAACTTTTATTAAAAACACGTTCGTCCAAAAAGTCTAATATTTAAGAAATTAATATAGAGATGATATATAAAATTATATAAAATATAAACAGCCTCGTTGCTTCACAGAATAAGGGATAGCTCCAACTCTATAATGACAACCGTTGCTGCTAGATTCAACACGGCTTCAGTGTAAATGATTTACTAACATAATTTTAAGGTGTACATAATTACTAACAAAATAATGTAAAAATGTAAAAATGGACCAAAAAATATATCTGGAATAAAGATTATTATTGTTATAAACAACAGAACAGTCCTTATCCTTTCATTGTCATTTGTAAACATATTATATCGTAATCAAGTGTTTTGGTTTTGGCCAGTTCTAAAGATTGTAAATGTCAAAGCCATAAGAGATGTTTAAAAAATTGTAAGTGATGTTTAAAATAACTTTTATAAATAAAAAATAAATCTATGAATAATTTAAGCTTTGCGACGTTTAAAACAATCATATGATCAGTTTGCACCTAGATGAAAAGCAATAAATATTAAATTAAGATCTCTCTAACAAGTGAATCGACATATTTTTATTGATAATTTTACTGTGTGATAAATTGTAAACATATTAGCTGATTTATATAATCTGTGGTTATTTCATATATAAACTTGACACCTTGACATAAAACTAGTTGTTTAAATAAGTAATTGATCAGTAAAACTATTTGGACAGATAAAAAATATTAGGTTGTTGAAAAATTTAATCACAGTGACACTATCAGGTAAACTTTTCTCGATATATGTTAATAAATTATATACACATATATGTATTTTATAAATCATATTGGTAAAGCAAATAGCGTTATAAACTTGAAAAATACTTGTAATAACAAAATAATAGTTAGAATAATAGTGTTTTATATTACATAATATATAAATAATTTTACACACACACACACATGTTAATAATATAGTAGTATAGATTAACTGCCGTAATCAAGGAATTTATATATTTTTTACTCTACGTTAAGACAATAAAATGTAAGTCCGTTATTGGCTCCATAAGTGTTTACATATTTATATAAAGTTTTAGCAATAATATATGTAGCAATAAATAAACATTTAAAAAAATTACAAAAAATCAGTTAGCTAAGTAAAAATTTTTGACTGTCCACATAGTGATGGATTTCCGCAAAGTAACGCCTGACTCTATTAATAATAATTACAAAAAATAATATTTATTCATTCACTACGACTTAACGCAGTGGCGATATGACCGTTTCAGGAGTCGCGTCGGAGTTTGTTTTCCGCATCGTGATAAATATATGTGTACACACAGGCATATATCCTAAGTATGTTCCCGCTCATAAAACTAAGACAAGCGTGATGGGTTAATTTCCATTACGTTAGAAATTGGTAAGCCGTCACTGGCCTGCCAGCAATGAGACTTATATGGAGAGTAAAAAAATTTTAATCGTAGATATAGTATAGTTTTTAACATTTCATCAACTTTATAATACTTAGGCATATTTTTTTCTAACTATTAAAATAACAATATACATTTGTAAAAAAGTATTATATTATATGTATATAAGTATTGCGTAAAAAGTTTAATAATCCAAAAAAAAATACGAAAATCAACTCGTAGCTACGCATACAAATTGAACTGTTTACCATTTAATCACAAATTGACGGAATGGCCGCATGTCGAGCGTTGTCACGGACAGAACAATTAGCTATTCAAAAAAAAAGGCACGACATAATGAGCTATCGCAAAATTTACATGCTCTTTTTCCGCCAACTTACATCAGTGACGTTGAGTATATATTTTATAATTCTGGTGGCGTAATACTCAATATAGTTTGCAGAAGTGAAGTGAAATGAAATAATTGCGTGTATAGTGTCTTTTCAACTTGACTGGAAAGTTTTTTCAAGATATATCATTACAAGCTAAATTTACATTTCAAAATACTTAATATTATTTTATTTGACACTGGCATAATAGTTTTAATTTTATATGTTACTTTTTTCAAAAGTTGGCAACCCTAGATATGATAGTATGCACGGCACAAGGAGTACCATAATATAACTGACGCAGAAATACAACTCTATATATGATGAAGATGACGATGTTTTTTTTTATGGGACAGGAATGCCAACGAGCAGACGTGTCACCTGATGGAAAGCAATCAACGCCACCCATAGACATCCGCAGCGCCGTAGGCAGAGAGGAAGCGTTGCCGTCTTTTAAGGAAAGTGTCATTATGGGAAAGGGAGTGGGGGTGGGAGGGGGAGGGTGTTAGGCCTCCGGAACTCAGCCGCTCGCCGTACGAAGCGCCGGATTTCTGCGGGAGTGTGGTACGTCCCCGGGCGAGCCGGCACATTCATGCTACAGACGAATATTATGTCATTCTTGACAAAGCATCCGTCTGCAGCGTGGCTCTGCCACTAGTAAACCTACACTGACAAATCCCACAAATGCCAATTGAGCAAGGCATATAGCCTTGTATGTATATAAGTTATGCATACACATATTTACGCTAGAGGACAGAAGACACTCTATTATGAACTCTACCATTAAAATATAAGAAAAATTGGGGTGCTATGATTTTGAGATACAATGAAAGCACACAAACCAGTTTTAGGAACTAGAAAACTAATTCTAGTGTTTAAAGCAAACTTTTCAGTTTTGCTCGGGATTTGAACGGTGAAACCTTGGTTTACAAGTTTTGCACATAAGTGGTTCTCATCATGACGATATTGGCAAAAACAAATAGTTAATAGGTAATCCAAATTGAAAACGATTGTAAAATTATTACATCGCGAAATTCTATTCCACCAGTAGACTACTTATGTAAACTATTCTCCGCAACGCAAACATAGATAGATATAGCATGGTTATTTTCATTTTGAAACAATATTCCAACGGTTTGGGTGGCCCCATATAGAATTCTGTTAGAATGCATAACTCCATTAGAGATGTGACACGTTCTGTGCGACTATCGATTACTTCAAATTTTTAGTTTCGCTATAAAATTTTTGTGTTGATAAACCTAAGCATTTTTGCGTATGATTGAGCTAAAATTGGCTTGGCAACTTCGGGTGAAGGAATTTAGAGCAGAAGACATTATATAAGCGAATACGATAATGACTCTTGGGACACTGTTGAGACTATGGAAAACATAGCTAAAGAACAGTAATGAGTTAGTAGCGATAGTTATCAATGTGTTCCGTATTAATATTTATATTCATCGATATCGATAACTCAATTGCAAACACTATATTTAAGGTATCAAACAGTAAATTAGACATGATATGTAGTACATGTTAGTAAGAAATATAGCTCATATTTCTTTAGCAGCAGCGATTGTGTTTTGGTTCCTTTTACTACTTGCAAGATCTATTCCCATAGCATTAGGGCAATTCCATCGTGAAACATTATCGATGACTCATGAGCATTTCATTAAAGTAACATATCTTCTCCTTTAGGTTTCGTAACAAAAAGAAACTAGAAGAGAAGATGGGTTATGACCCACCTTTTCTTCTGGTTGGAGGATCTAACAATCGCAGAGGTTGGGAAACACCTGTCCTGTCTCCACAGGGTAAAACGCACCGTACTCGATCGCCACTCATCTAGATGGTGGGGATGTAACTTTTAAAGGCAACAGATTAATATAAGGTTTTGATAATGAGTATAATTTTCCAGTGGATTTTGAAGAAATACATGTGTAAAGACAAAACATTTCTAAATTAAACATTACGTAACATATAGATTCTACTAACTTTTATATTTGTATAAGAAAAGCCTAAATTCAATCATATTAAACAGGCTAACTTGAAACCTCTCATTTACTAGCTTTGTATCTTTTTATATAATCCCTAATACGAAATTCAAATTAATCATCCGTTGATTGTTTTCGTCGTACAGGATATTACAATGTTCATTCAAGTTTTACATCACCATAGCTATGTCATACTCGCAAATAAGTAACGCATATAAATTATCAAATTAACGGTTTTTTTGATAATACCACAATGGTAATTACATCTGGGCCGGATTGTGCTTATATTTGCATTTGTTTTTGTTAGTACGCCCATATGTTTCGTAATAAATGTCTAAAAGTATTTTGAATTCTCCAAACAATTTGTACACACGATATAACAATAATTAATCATTTTATAGTCCTTTCACTTTAATGATATACATACTTAGAATTAATTAAGTGTAAATAGTTTACAAAAATAGATTTATTATAAAAGGCATGATTCGTGTTAAATTATAAAGCAACACGTGAAATATCTTACTTTATTCTTTAAAGAAAGTAAGATATTTCACGTGTTGCTTTATTTCATTAATTAATCCGTGAAAAATATAAACATAACCTAAAAACTTTGCGAAAAGATGGCAGAGCTCGCCCAAAAATAAACAAAAGTAAAAGCAAATTAAAACAAAATTTTTGTTTAAATTTAGTCTTTTTTTTTAATTTAGAAATTTTTCTTGTTTTACAAATATGCTTTAATTAAAATGCATTTGTGAATATCGAAAGAAACAAGTCTATTAATTTTTTAATTATTTATTGATTAAAAATTGTAAAGGTTTTTTTTAATTAACAGGCAAAAGCATTGTTACTATCGATCAAGGCTTTATTTTTTGCATAACATTACAAAACTGAACGAATCAAGTTAACTGGCTGTTTGACATATTTGTAAAACATGTAATTAATAAACTGAAATATTTGATAATACTCACCCCGAGCATTGGCAGTTTATTTCACAGTTTTTACTGCTTTCACCCCACATTTTCACAAAAGTTCCGGCACAGTTTAAAGCACAAAATAAAATCACAAGTCCATTTTACAAATAATCAGTCTTGAATAACAGCCGTAACATACATTCACCGACACAACGTTCACGGCGGTCGGGCGCTGACTGAGTGACAATTTTTTGAATTTCCTGTCTTCCCCAAGGGTCCGAATCGAACGAACCGTGTCCCATACCACCCCGTGTTCAGTGTTCATTCAGAAAGTTCCTACTTATTTGGTAGATTTTTATTACACTCATATGACTACATTATAAAATATTTTTGTTTAATTATTATGTAATTTACTTTTTTAATTATTGAATATTATTTATATTCAAAAATTAAAAAGTAAATTACATATTAATTAAACAAGTCAATATTTAAAAAGTTTACAATAATTAAAAAAGTCTTTTAATAATTTAATTTTAAGTAATTTGTCTCTTAAACTTCTACATTGATAAAACTTTTGAAGTTACTAAAATATGTTCCATTGTGATACTTAAAAACAAAATATAATTTACGTCCTGCATTGGTTTTTAAACTAACGACTTATTAAACGTTTTAATAATGTATTATAAACATTATGGAGAATTATATATTTATTTGCTTTGCTTGAATACGTTCTCACTTTTCAGATTTAGGCCGATAAAACTTTAATCTCTACATGGTGTATATGAATATATGGTGTATATAAATATACATTGTGCAGTATAATTATTTACTTTCTTTTATAACCATATTATTTACTTTCTTAAAAAATATTTCATAAAGTTGGAATCAGAAGTACTAGAGAAGTAGAACCACATTTATAGTTTCCATAAAGTTTTCTCGACAGAAAAACTATAAATGTGAAAAACTAAAAATTTAAAAGTTTGTTCTGTTGAAATGCAATGATGATGAGGCTCTAAATTTAAAAATATAAATTATTTAATTACTTTATATTCGTATAATCTTTTTTTCGACTCTCAAATTAGTTTCCACGAACAATAACAGCAAAAAATATTATTCAAACAGCAAAAGCTTTGTATGACCAAATATTTATTTAATGAGGAATATTTCTCATAGAATTGTTTTCAACGTAGTTAATCCATTGCTGGATAACTCTTCCCAGGTAGGAAGATTTACTGAATGCTATTACGCAGCGAATAGGCGATCCCATAGTCAAAATTCACGCATGGGTAAAATTTATTTTCATGAAGTTATGATAATTTGTGCTTCTCTTTCAATTTAGTATGGTTATACCGCCAGTCTTTATTGACTCTTCGCCTTTTAATGGACGAAGAGGCTGATAAAGGGGAGTGAGAGACTCTTCGTCTTTCAGAGGAGACATATTTGCGCAGAGCAGGTTAAGGCGCTTACAAATTATTGCATCATATATAACCCTATACAACTAATTAACGCCCTCAATTTCTTAGAATTTCTATTTCTTTTTTAATTATTCCCACTATAGTTTTAGTAGTATTTTTAAATTAAACCTGGCAAGTAAAGTTGCGCCAACGCAGGCAAATATCTGACCCTACCCATCTAACTAGATCGAGTATCGATATACACCGGTAACTGATTTTGTGCTTTATTATTATGAGCATAGAATTTACTTTTAATTTACCACTCCATAAAAGGAATGTCATACAAAAATCATATGGGAAGCGAATCCTGTTTCAACACACACTTAACTCACAACAATAAAGTGAAATCAACCGTCAAACAATGGGATAAAGTATAAATTACAATAAATACATTGACAAAGCCGGTACTGAACGCACACGTTGACATATCGATTCAAAGTTAAATCATATGGTTGTTTTGACATGAACTGTGCGATTTCAAACTTTATTTTTATTGCATTTAAGTAAGTTATCTTTTACGACATCTAAGAAACAAGTATACGCTTCAAATGGTATCAACCATATGACCCAACAAAAACAAACATAAGCTAAAAAGTAAACAGGACTTTTTTACTTAATGAATATAAAGTGCAAATTCGTTTAATAGTGTATTAATAAGCAGCAAATTTATGGTTGTGGAGACTATTCCCAAGAATTCCTGTCAAATCATATGTTTGTGTAAAGGAATGCTTTCCAAACGCCGACCGCGTCGCTCTATTATGACCATTCTGTTACTTTTTGGCGGTTTAACAAGTGTTTGGAGTTGTTCCGGACACTTTCGCGGTATTTGTTACTACATTGGACCCGCCTTTTATCACACGAGCACGTATAATAAATGTCTTTATGAAGGTTTTATTCCAGAAGTGGGTACCTGAGCATTTATACTGGCCGGAAGACGTGGACTATCGTATAATACTACTGGTTGATCATAGCATATAATAATTTATGGAGTCGGACGTTACTTTGCGGTATTTAATTTCAAAGGTGGACAGTCCACGTGCAATCCACGGTTGTCTTTCGTAGATTCAACTACACCTGAGGAAAGCCTTGTCTCACTAGCAGGCCCGTGCTGAGACCTTCCGGTTCGGTTATTATTCAAATTTGGAATACATATATAAATTATATATATATATATATATATATATATATATATATATATATATATATATATATATATATATATATATATATATATATATATATATATATATATATATATTCATTCCATTCATCGCAGCGAAACGGCTCTCCATTGTTCGCTTCTTGCCCTCGTGAGAATCAGGACGTGACGGGTATCGAACTACGTCCCCGTTAACAAATTAGGTATATTAAATTCGCCTTATTGAATCCCACAAGCCGCAAGGGAGGATGGAGGTCAGCCCCAGCCCTGCATGCTGAGGTAAGGCACCATAGTACCCGGGGGAGCCCGATCCCGGGACGGGAGCCACGCATCCATTGGCAGACCGTGGATTGGCGGAGAGGAAGGGAAAGGATAGAGAAGAAAGGAAACGGCAGGAAAGGGCAGGAAAGGAAATACGGGGAGGAGGGGGGGGGGGTTACCAGACTCGGAATTAACATTGATAAATCCATATATATATTTATTACGATGCGGGAATCGAACCCGGGACCTTTGACTCCGCGGGCAGTGGGCCCCGCCACTGAGCCAATCGGTCGTCAAAATAGGTTTACTCACCATAAAAAACAAAATACAATATTGCACAGATTATACAGATAATCGTGCAAATGAAAAAGTATAAGAACTGGGTAATAAAAGTAATTAAGTGGATTTACATCACTCTTTATTAGTGTTTGTATGTGCGCTCGTCTTACTTGGTGTGTATTTTATGTTTCCTAGTAATTTATGAGTTACAACTATTTTGTGTTTATATTTTGTTTAGTTATTTTAACTTTTTTTTAAATACTCTGTTGTTATACATGTACTGTAGCAGGTAAAGCGAATAAAGATTATTAATGGAGTCAGGCGTTACTTTGCGGAAATCCATTACTATGTGGACAGTTAGAACTTTTACTTAGCTAAGATCCGCGATAAGCAAACAAAAATAGAAAAATAAATAATGCGTGTTTTTCTGCTGGATGAAGTGGATTTACAGGGAACTTAAACTAAATCTTACCGACACACAACACCAAACACACACTACCACTTTTCCACGTTGTAAACGACACGTGTTTCGCCTCAACACGAGGCATCATCAGGTATAGTAGACTCTACGGTAGACAACCGTTAAGTGGTCTAGCTAAGTAAAAGTTCTAAGTGTCCACGAAGAGAATAAAATCTTCTTCTCTCTATATATTATTTATGTATTTACTTTTGACGAATGGATATATATTAAATATTTGGCGTGTCGGATTTGTCATCCAAGAATCAATGATGAGCGTAACAAGTCATTCCGTATTCCGAGAGCAAGGTTGTCGCGGCAGTGTCGAGACGAGACCTCTGCCGAAACGACCTGTAACAGCTGATCTGTTACATGTACAGAATTAAACTAATATCAGCACATTTGTTCTGGACCGAAGCACATGTAGTTGAAACTAAGAAAAAAACTAATTAAAATTATAAAGCATAGATACGTATTATAACTAGATTAAAGCTCTATTTATCATACCTATCTATGCTCTATAATTTTCAATAGATTTTACTAGAAATATAGAACAGGGCTCAGTGAACTATAGCGGAACTATAGAACCCTCCGCCCGCGGAGTCAATGGTCGCGGGTTAGACCCCGCATCGGAATAAATATATATATGGATTATAAATGTTTATTCCGAGTCTGGTAACCCCGCCAATACGCGTTGGACAAGCGTGGTGGGTTAACGTCCGTTCCTCCAGAGATGGAGAGGCTCGTGCTCAGCAATGGGACATATCAATGAATCAATCTATTAATATCAGCCCGCGGCAGTCCACTGCTAAACATAGGACTTACCCAAGGCGCGCCACCTAGCCTGATCTTCGGCTACACGCATCCAGTCTATGACAGCCTCCCTGCGCAGATCGTCGCTCCATTTAGGCGTCCCACACTACGTTTGCCGAGTCGCGGTCTCCACTCCAGCACTCGTCCACTCCAACGATTGTCGGTTCTCCGACAAAGGTGGGACATACATGGGTTGTTAAAAAAAAATAGAACACGGATTTCCAAAGTGGTTGATATCGACTCCTCGGGGTGTAAGTATTTTGTATCAATAGAATAAAACTAAAGATAGGATTTTTAAAGTAATTTGGCACTGTGGAATCAATTAATTTCGGAAAAGGGGTTTCTTGTCCAAAATAATTTGAGATTTACAGAGATATTTGGTGTTATCTGCCATCGCTAGCCCCGGATCAGGGAGAGCAGGACCGGGGCATCCATCACCGGCGCTTTCGTAGGTATATGTGCAAAAAGAAACGTCTTGCACAAAGCAACTGGCAAAAACTGGATGCGTGCCAAGTTCAAGCTTGGTGGCGCGTCTCACGTTAAGCCTACGTCCTAGTTATGGACGATGTAGATATATGAAATATTTCCATTAACTTAAGTTACTTTAGTGCTGAGCCGGTCTTTAAGTCTAAGTAGCCATCCGCGACTGGTAACTGCTTAGAATATATAATGCATTCACCTATACAGTACATTACCAAACAAGTTTTTATCAAGCGGCCGGTCGCCATAAGTTTTTATGACTTAACGGTAATATACATCCCTGAAGGTATCCAGATAATCGTCCTGCGTTCGATTACAAATGCATTCCTTGAATAATTTCTCAAATGTGGATAGTCAAAAGTTTTACTTAGCTTAGATCCGCGACAAGCGAAACAATAACAGAAAATTAATAATGTGTGTTTTTCTGCTGGATGAAGTGGATTTATTTGGAACTTAAACCTTAAAACACACTAACACATAACACACAATAGCGCCGAACCAATCGTGTATTTTTATTTTTTTATAAAATATATTTATTTTATATGACTTGACAAGTATATGTAATAATAAAAAAAATAATTTATTGCTTGCTTTCGTTTTTCGAAAATGATAAATTTCAAAACATATAGTTATTCGCTAAAAATAATAAAGCTTAGCATCAACAAGTTTAGGATTCTTATTATATTAAGTAATATATAAAAAAACATGAAATGTAATAGAACCAGTTCAACAGCGGCCATTGCTTTACATCACGTAGATATTTAGGCCATTACAGAATTGGTGCTGGTCTTCGAGAAAGGTGTAGGTTCGTTTTTGAAGATTTTCCATATCAATATATAGCCATATTGATAAGATACACACTAAAAATGTGCGTACAGTAGTAGAATTCAGCGTCAGCATTGCAGTACTTTCGGGTAGACTTAACTTTCGTAATCGATTGTAAATTTAGGCAATTTAAAAAATATAATTTAATGTAGAAGTTTTGATTTGTTGATGGCCACACTAGACAACCGCGTGACGCGACAGTTGTGAATGGAGCGCGCAATAAACGAATACAAACAAAACACATTAATTGATGTATTTACCACGTGACACTGCGTGCAAGCTATTAGGGTGACTATGCAATTTAATTTTTGCATGCATTTGGATGCAAGAAAAAATTACCAAAGCGGCTAGTTTTCCCTCTCCCACAAAGAAAGGGAGGGCATACTCAAGTAAAAGTGTACAAGCAGCGAACACACGAAAACACATACACATACACACACACAAACGTATACACACGCACACATGCACAGACTTATAAACACACAAAAAAACTCCTTTATTCCTCTTTTTTTTCTATTTCTTAATTATAATTAGTAGAAATTAGTTAAAGTATGTACGTACATACATTGTCAAGATCGAATGTCGGGTTTTTGACTCTATCTCGAAACAAAATGTTGTCGCACATGTTGGCACTGCTGCTACTGCAAAGAAAAGTCTCGATCCCCCACAGTGATCACTGATTAATTTATTGGTACAATACTTTATTAAAAAGGATCTATGAGGACGTTTTCCTCAAACGCACCCGAGTGTAGACCCCCTAGCGCGGTGGTGTGTCGTCCGCTTGCTATGCGAGCTATTTCCGGTTCCCATCGTGGTCTCCGAAACCATTGCGTTGACTTCTAACGACAATGTCTCCCTACCTCCACTTATACATATTAAGTTGTTTTAAATTATGCATGGCTAGGGGCGAGCCTAGTCGCAAGCGTGCCGACTGTCTGTACTATGGTGCCTTGCCTCAGCATGCAGGGCTCTGCTGGGGATGACCTCCATCCTCCCTTGCTGCTCGTGGGATTAACTAAGACGAATTTAATATACCTAATTTGTTGAATATGACGGCGACGTGGTTCGCCACCCGTCACGTCCTGATTCTCATGAGAGCGAAAAACGACTAATGGATTTCTTTTTCCGCAAGGGCAAAAATGTCACACAAGCGGCGAATAAGATATGCGCTGTTTATGGATGCTGTAGCCGAAAGAGCTGTGCGAAAGTGGTTTGCTCGGTTTAAAGCTGGAAATTTCGACCTGGAAGATCAAGAACGCCCAGGTAGGCCGTCCACCACAGACGAAGATATATTAGAACAGAAATCGAGAACAACCCACGCTCGGCATTACGTCAATCAGCATGGGACCTATTTAATTTAATAAATGTATATCATTATTTTAATGAGCTGCGTTTTAATTCTCCTAAAATATCGGCACGAACTATCCGAACAACCTATTATAAATTGTATGCGGGTCTTTGAAATCGATTTGTATAGAAATCAAACATCAGATCTTCGTTTATGAATCGGCGAGATGCGTCATATGTATATAGTTAAATATGGACAGTCAAAAGTTTTACTTAGCTAAGATCCGCGACAAGCAAAAACAATAACAGAAAATTAACAATGTGTGTTTTTCTGTTGGATTAAGTGGATTTATTTCGAACTTAAACCGAAAAGTGTCTACTTTTCGGTTGTCTTCCGTAGAGTCTACTATACCTGAAGATGCCTCGTGTTGGGGCGCGATACGTGTCGTTTACAAGACGGAAAAGTGGTAATGTGTGTTTGGTGTTGTGTATAGTGGTTGGTGAGTGGAGAATTGATGGCCGATTTTCTTTTTTGTTTTTGGTTTAAGTTCCAAATGAATCCAACAGAAAAACACACATTGTTAATTTTCTGTTATTGTTTTTGCTTGTCGCGGATCTTAGCTAAGTAAAACTTTTGACTGTCCATATAGTGATGGATTTCCGCAAAGTAACGCCTGACTCCATTAATAATATATAGTTGAAGTTGATATTGGAGATTTTAATCTGCAGTTGCATACAGTGACGGATGGTAGATACCGTGGCAAACAAATTGATTTTATTTTACAACCTTTCTAAATCAAGTTGATCTATTTAGTTACTAACTACAATCATATTTTTAATGGGTTAGGAGAGCAAACGAACAAGCGTGTCGCCTGATGGAAAGCAATCAAGGCCGCCCACAGACAACCGCGACACCGCAGGAGTCGCGGAAGCGTTGCCGGCCTTTTAGGTATGTATAGGCTTGTTTTTCGAAGGTAGCCGGTTCCACAGAGTGGTGGTGCGTGGAAAGAAGTTTCGAGAGAAGCGCACCGTAGTAGATCGCCACTCATCCAGATGGTGGGGATGAAATTTTTCTTTACAGCAAGTTGTGCGGTTGTGGTTGGGCCTCCGGAACTCAACCGCTCACCGAACGAAGCGCGGGAACTAAGCTACCACTCAGACACCGGTTTTCTGCGTTAATGTGTTTACGCTGTTCATGCTACAGATAAATAATATGCCATTCTTGACAAAGTATTCGGCTGCAGCGTGGATACCGCTACTAAGGATTAATCCGCCAGAGAAATAAAGTCAACGCAGTCTTCCGAATTAGCAAACTGAAGTGGCAAAGGGCTGGTCACGTTTGTCGGAGATTCGACAGCCGCTGGAGTAGTCGAGTGCTGGAGTGGAGACCGCGTGTTGATAAACGTAGTGTGGGACGCCTCCGGCTAGATGGTGCGACGATCTACTCAGAGCGGCTGGCAGGAACTGGATGCGTGAAGCCGAAGATTGTGCCAAGTGGCGCGCCTTGGGTAAGGCCCACGTTCTGAAGTGGACTACTGTGGATTGTTAACATACATATATACATATTGTCACGCCTGTTTCCCGTAGGGGCAGGCAGAGACCACAGATCTCCATCCGCTACGATCCCGGCACACCTGCCTTGCTTCTTTTTTTATGGGATAGGAAGGCAAACGAGCAGGCGTGTCACCTGATGCAAAGCAATCAACGCTGATCATAGACATCCGCAGCGCCATTGGCAGTGCGGAAGCGTTGCCGACCTTTAAGGAGAATAAAATTATGGGAGTCGAAGTGGGAGGGGAAGAGAGAGAGTGGAAGGGGAGGGCGTTGGGCCTCTGGAACTTAAGCCGCTCACCCTACGAAGCGCGATAGCTAAGCCACCACTCAGACGCCGGTTTTCTGCGGGAATGTGGTACTTCCCCGGGCGAGCCGGTCCATTCATGCTATAGACAAATATTACGCCATTCTTGACAAAGTATTCGGCTGCAGCGTGGCTCTACCACTAATAACTGTTCTTCCACTCTCATACATCTTTTCCTTCATCCTTCCTCTCACATTCATCGCAGCGAAACGGCTCTCCGTTAGTCGCTTCTCGCTCTCGTGGGAATCAGGACGTGACGGGTGGCGAACCACGTCGCCGTCATTTTGAACACATTAGGTTTATTATAATTCGTCATAGTGAATCCCACGAGCCTTATGAGATTGTTAATTGTTTGAGAAAATAAATCTTATTGTGAGCACCCATTAAAAAGCTGTCCTCGTCACTTTCCACTTTTTAAATGTCATCCGTCGGTATGTGGCGACAGGCCGACCGTTATAACATGTATTACGTCATGCCGTTATCGGTCGAGCGATAACACCGGATAAGGGCGGGAGACCGGGAGGGCGTTCCTCACTCGCGGCCCTCCGTGTGGTGAAGCTATTCGCACGTGTCTCACCGTGTAACAAAACAGTTGGAGATTAATTTAGCTAGGTTACTGGAATATATAGACATAGTTTGTACTGTTGGTTATATCCTATGAAAGTAGAATGTTCACTGAAACATTCTCTTTTTCAATTAGTTCATATATACATATAGTCACGCCTGTAGGGTTAGGCAGATACCACAGATCTCCATCCGCTATGATCCCGACACACGTTCCTTGATTCCTCTATCTTCATCCATCCCTACTCTCACACTCACCGTAGCGAAACGGTTCTCCGTTAATCGCTTCTCGCCCTCGTGTCAGGACGTGATGGGTGGCGAACCTCTTAGTTCATACTCTGTCTATATATGCATATATATATATATATATATATATATATATATATATATATATATATATATATATATTATTTATATATACATATATATATATATATATATATATATATATATATATATATATATATATATATATATATTTTTTTTTTTTTTTTATATATATTCACGCCTATCACCCGCAGGGGGTTGGCAGAGACCACAGAGCTCCATCCGCTGCCATTCATCGCAGCGAAACGGCTCGTCATTGGTCGCTTTTCGCCCTCGTGAGAATCAGGACGTGACGGGTGGCGAACCACGTCGCCGTCATTTTCGACAAATTAGGTATATTAAATTCGTCTTAGTGAATCCCACGAGCCGCAAGTGAGGATGGAGGTCAGCCCCAGCAGAGCCCTGCATGCTGAGGTAAGGCACCATAGTCCCCGGGGGAGCCCGACCCCGGGACGATCGGCACGCTTGCGACTAGGCTCGCCCCTAGCCACGCATCCATTGGCACGGCAGACCGTGGATTGGCGGAGAGGAAGGGAAAGGAGAGAGAAGAAAGGAAGGGGCAGGAAAGGAAAAGCGGATTGGGGGGGGGGGGTTACCAGACTCGAAATAAACATTTATAAATCCATATAAATATTTATTCCGATGCGGGAATCGAACCCGCGACCATTGACTCCGCGGGCGGAGGGCCCCGCCACTGAGCCAATCGGTCGGCCCATCTATCCAATATATTCATCATATATCCAATATATTTAATATATATCCAATATATATATTTATTATGGGATAGGAAAGCAAACGAGCAGGCGTGTCACCTGATGGAAAGCAATCAACGCCGCCTATAGACAGACATGGGAGTGGTAGTGGGAGGACCTCCGGAACTCAGCCGCACACCGGACGAAACGCGGTAGCTAAGCTACCACTCAGACGCCGGTTTTCCGCGAGAGTGTAATACTTCCCCGGGCGAATCGGCCTATTAATGCTACAGACAAATATGCCGTTCTTGACAAAGTATTCGTTTGCAGCGTGTCTCTACCACTAACGTTGGATAAACATTTTATTTGTCAATAAAGACAAAACTCTTAATGCATCTGTGGTGTGGCCTTTTGGTACTGGAGATGTCCGTGGGCGGCGGTGACAATTGACCTTGAGATGACCTTCGTTTTCCGCCTCACCAATAAAAGAAGATCGCAATTAAAATATCACACTATCAAATTAGTCTCGATACAAAATGCTTTTAAGAATATTTATAAATCATGTTACCATTAAAATGTATGCAAAAGTTGGAAAAAAAAAATTGGAGAACCGGCGGCGCATAACGACCTTAATTAGGCAAGGTTAGATCATTGTGTGTTTTTTAAATAAGATTTCTATAGTTAGGGCTGCCAATACTTAGAACTTGATACCGAAAGGTTGATCACTAAGTCTGTTCCTTGTTGGAGTTAAGAATTCTTGCTGTTTTGTATCATTAAACTTAATCTTATCAATAATCTTAACCACTTAGCTTAGTGACTATTCAGAACGGTAAATTTATTTTCAATAATCTTTCCAAGTACCCCTCTGAGGAACCAGCTGTCTACTGCGGTGATTTCGAACCTATACTGTATTGGAACCTTCAAAAAACATACCAAACATTACTTGAACGCCATCAACGCTTATATTTGTTCTTTTTATGGAATAGGGTGGGCAAACGAGCAGGCGTGTCACCTGATGGAAAGCAATCAAACATCGTCCATAGACTTCCACAGTGCCATAGACAGTGCAGAAGCGTTGCCGGCCTCTAAGAAAAGTTTCATAATGGGAGGGGGGAGCGAAGGGTTTGTTGGGCCTCCGGAACTCAAGCGCTCACCGGACGAAGCGCGGTAGACAAGCTACCACTCAGACGCCGGTTTTCCGCGGGCGTGTGGTACTTCCCCAGGCGAGCCGGCCCATTCATGCTACAGACAAATTATATCCCATTCTAGGCAAAGTATTCGTCTGCGGCATGGCTCTACCACTAGAAACGCAACATGACTTTTTTTGGTTTTTTACTCCATGAAAATATGACGTGGAACACTACATATCCGATGTCCGGTAAGAAAACTAACTTGTTCACTTTAAAACAAAGATTATTCAGATTATTAATGGAGTCAGTCGTTACTTTGTGGAAATCTATTCCTGTGTGAACAGTCAGAATTTTTAAGATTATTAATGGAGTCAGGCGTGACTTTGCGGAAATCCATCACTATATGGACAGCCAAAAGTTTTACTTACCTAAGATCCGCGACAAGCAAAACAATAACAGAAAAATAATAATGTGTTTTTAACTGGAAGAAGTGGATTTACGGGGAACTCAAACTAAATCTTACGGCACACCATAATCAAGAACACCAAACACACACCATACGACACGTGTTTCGCCTCAACACGAGGTATAATCATGTATAATATACTCTACGGAAGACAATATATATTATTAATGGAGTCAGGCGTTACTTTGCGGAAATCCATCACTATATGGACAGCCAAAAGTTTTACTTAGCCAAGATCCGCGACAAGCAAAACAATAACAGAAAATTAATAATGTGTGTTTTTCTGCTGAATGAAGTGGATTTATTTGGAACTTAAACCAAAAACTTACCGAAAAATCGGCCATCCACCCTCCACCCACCAACCACTATACACAACGCCAAACACACACTATCACTTTTCCATCTTGTACACTGGAAAAACACACATTATTAATTTTCTGTTATTGTTTTGCTTGTCGCGGATCTTAGCTAAGTAAAACTTTTGACTGTCCATATAGTCAGAATTTTTACTCGTATTAAATCCGTGACAAGCAAACAAAATAGAAAAATAATAATACGTGTTTGTTACTTGAAGAAGTGGATTTACGGGGAACTAAAACTAGATCTTAATGTAAAAACCGCTTTTAGATTAGTATTTCTGTATTTGTATTGTCATCATTAGCTGAGGTAGTCCACAGTTGGACATTGACCTTCAAGTAAGGGCACAGTCACGAACTTGCGTCTGTCGAGCTTTGGACATACATACTTATCATCAGATCTTTTTCCCGTAGGGGTAGGCAGAGACCACAGACTTCCATCTGCTACGATATCTCTCTTCATACAAGCTCGGATAAGGGTACTTTTGATCTGGCCTTTCTAATAACAACTTAATACAGACTAAAATTTAACTTAATACAAACAAAACAAACTAAATTATTTTTTAATTAAAATTTATAACCCCCCGTGTTATTAGTATAATCGTCCAATTTTTGTTTCCATTTTGAGTAACTTACCAACCCTAATTATCTCATATATTTCTTCTAAATGTCTCTATTTTAAAATTATTTAAAGCTATATATAAACAAAAGTTGATAACAAAGCCAAATTCTTTAGTTTATTTCTTCGTCAGCGGAATAAGTTTTGAAGTCATCTAAAGGGCCCAGTGGCTGACTAACGGGGGGAGAGGATAAGGGGCGGTACGCATCGGGCCTCTGGTGTTAAGAGAACTGGCGTCACGCCTTATACTGCTAGAGAGACCATGGAGCTCCTTCGTGATTTCTTGCCTAATAAATTAATAAATCGCAAAATCGCAGGATCTCACCCCTATGGACTTTTTTCTATGGGCGTACCCCAAATAGTAAAGTTTATGGAACAAACCCGAAGACTATCTCAGTACTAAGAGAAAATATCGTCCGCGAAGATAATAGAATCCCGACGTCACTACTTCAGCGAGTCGCACAGAATACTGTGGTGGCAATTAGAAGTAATAATTAAAAAAAAACCCATACTTCTCTTTTTCGTAAAAGTTATTGAATTTTATTTATAAATTTTACTAAGTATAAACTAATCGTAATCATTACTTCTGTCTTTTCGTGATAATCGCATCATAATCGGTTCAATATCAATTATGAAAGCAAAATAAAAATATAACGCCACTGATGTAAGTTGGCGGGAATAGTCTTATTTCATATTATTTTTATCATTTTCGTTTGACATAGGTATATTGTCCATTCAGCCAAAGGAATTTTTAGTATCTGCGTAAGTAGCTATTCTCTTCTTAAGTCCTTAAGTCCGCCGGTTAGTCATAAAATGGTCGAAATGGTCTCACACTTCCTGCCCGCGCGTGACAACCGAGGATGGCTATTAATAGGCATTGTTGGCGTGATATTTGCAGGGGATGCAAACAGTTTTGGATGTGTATTGGGAACCGATAAGGACTTTTTCCACCAAGTTACATCAGTGCCGTTGAGTTATTATTTTATTTTAATAATACCATGCTATTAACAGTTATATTGTTTAATTATTATGGTTGCTTATTACTCAATATGGTTTGATCAAGGTGTAGAAGTGAAGTGAAACGAAATAAATGTTAGTATTCATGTAGTAATTTTTTACTTGATTGTAAAAGTTTTAGTAGAACGGCCATTTTATCAAGACGTATCCTATCCTATTTAATCTTAAGTTTTTATAAGTTAAAAATTATCTTAAATTGAACAGTTTTATTAATATTTAAATAATAACGGGCGGCGTATCAGAATCTGTATTAATTTGTTCTCGTTGTAAATCTTGTTGTACAGATTATTATGCATTACACGTTTTTAGTGTTTTAATAAAAAAAAACATTTCACCCAATTTTTTTTTAACCTGTTTAGTTTCTAAGTTTGTTTGTTTCACCTACTGTAATTAACGTATGAAAATCTTAACGGATCTCTTCCGTAAAGTATACTATACTTAATGATGACTCCTGTAGAGATAAAACACGTGTATTGTACATTGTGGAATTGCGGTGGTGTGTGTAGTAGAGAGTTGTTGGCGGCTGTTTTTTCGGTAGGATTTAGTTTAAATCCGACTACCACCATCGTTAAAGCTCATCAAATGAGACCAAACTCGAAAGAGTTACTGGTAACGGTAGAATTCACCAGTCCACATCCTGACAGAGCCTCTTTACCAAGGAATATATCATAATATTGTATTGTCACGGGAACGTTTTGTGATTATAAAATTTAATAAAAATCGATCTAGTAGAAGTATAATAGTTGAAAAAACTATTGCTTTTGAAAGAAACATAAAAACACACATACAAATATCCCGTAGTTTTTATCTGTACAAGTTAAAAAAACCGTTAAAAATACTATAAACGTATAGAATAGAATGAGAAATTGTAAACGAATCCACTGGTTGACATTGACTGACGAAAGCCTTTGTTTGGAAATGATCCGTGATTTGTTGCGGGCATACCGGGAATCCATACCCGATAAGTGAACTCTACGGTGATTTGAATAAAACCGGCCAAACGCAAATACACCAGTGACTCCATGATTTATAACATAATTGATTTAATTAACAACTATAAATTAGAATTGAGGGGTATCGTTTTGGTTTCAGGTCCGTTTGGGTTAGTGGTTAGCCGCTTGCGAGTTTTATGTGCGTTTCGTTTTTTGAAGAGATTCTTTACAATTGTATTTTTAAATTTAGCAGGAGTTGTAGGAAAATATCTCAATATTATTGAAATTTTGATTGTAAACATCAGCGCATATTTAAAAAGCTTTGTTTAATAAGATTTAATCAACGAAACTTGTTGAAATGTTATAGAGAAAGGACGTTAAACTTTTGATAGATATAAGCATAAACAAATGGAGCCATAATGAACTGTTCGAATCGAAGTTCCGAGAATGGATGGATGTTTGCGTTTTCCACGCCCTCTCATTCTTGTTTAGAAAAAAAAAATGGCTTATCTGTCAAGTGCAGATAGATAATCTGAAACACTTCCCGGCGTTAAATTTATCAAAATTATCAGTCAATACCTCTTTAACGTGTGCCGAAAATTTTATTGAACATAATAAATACAAAAAAATTATTAATACAAATCAAAATATATTCGAGTTTTCCCTCGAACTAATCAATAACATGTTTTTATTTAATTTTCATTATCTTTTCATTCTCAGGTGTATTGTTTAATTGTGGTGGTGTATTATACAATATAGCTCGTTAAGGCATATTAGTGAAGTGATATGAAATAAATGCGTGTATCGTGACTTTTTAAGTTGACGGTAAAAGTCAAGAAGTAATGTGACAAACTGAATTTACATTTCATATTTTCTTTGACACTGACATAATAGTTATAACCGATTGCCACCAAAGAAAAAGAAAAATATATTCACATCTTAACCTTCTCAAGCGACCGAATGAACTGATCGAATTCTTCTTTATATTTTCTTTATTCTATTTAATATAAGAAATTATATTTTATTTGTTATACGTCACTTTTTTAATAAATATGCCTCTATGATCCATTGATGAAATTCCTAGAATGAAAAATAGTATAAAGTCTTTGATGGCATTTAGTTAAAACTATTATGCCAGTATCTCTTGAAATGTCTAGTCAGCTTGTCACGTTACGTCTTGATAAAATGGTGGCTATTCTACCAAAACCTTCTATGGCATTTTTCAGTCAACTTAAGTCACGATACACGCATTTATTTCATATCACTTCAGTTATACGCCTTAATCTAAACCTTAATATATAACTGATAATAATATAATATTATTAAAATGAAATAAAAACACAACGTTACTGATGTAAGTTGGCGGAAAATATCCCTCATTTATCTTGGTCTCTTTTTTTTGTTCAATTCAGTAACTGATATACAAACATTATTGTAGATAGATAATTTCATAGACAATTTGAAAACGGTTATGTCGTTTTTTTTTTAAATAGAAAGAAAAGAAAAAAGAATACCAAGTAAATCTGAGCGCACTGGCTTTCGCGTGTAGCGCCTATTCAAAATTTCATCCATATGGCCGACAGAATTAAAATTGTTATATTTGACGACTCATTCGTTAGTAACATAAAATCACTTGTTGAATTCATTGAAGTTTGTAATTTCACTCGCAACAAGAAATCTTAGAGAATGGGAAGGGAAATCGTGGAATTTCATCGAAATGAGTTGTTTTTATAGTTTTAAGGAAGGTCCATGTCTATCAGTACTATAGTATTGATTCTGAAGTTGATGAAATATAAATATAATTGTAATTTCTATGAGATATTTAAATAATTGTGTGGTAAAAAGATATTTAAAGGTTACTGTAACAAACCGTCATCTAAATTCTCTATTAGAATTACGTCGAAACGTGTTGTTTTTTTTTTCAATTTTAAGGGAAGTCAATGTCCATCCGTGCATAAGTACGATTGTATTGATGAGATACAAAAATAAAAATTATTTATATGAGATATTTAAATAATTGTATATAGTTAGGTTACTTTAACGGTCAGCTGAGTTCTGTGTTAGAATTTCATTGAAACGTGTCGTTTTTTTTTTGTTATCTACAATCCGAGATGAACGTGCCCTCGCCCGGTCGTCGGATGCAAAAGCGCGCGAAATCAACGCGTCCGTTGGTTTACCGTTGCTTGGGCGTTAAGTTTTAAATCTGGAATGTTATACGCTCCAGACGACTCCCACCGAGGCGGCGTTGGCGATCATAACGTCTTTTACGAGAGCGCCAATCCACACATTACTTTCGTGTAATCGTGATAACGATTACTTTCCAATACATTGTTTTTTTATTCATTCGTTCATTTGAATTAATGACTTTCAATAGTGCCAAAATAGCACGGATGATTTCGCCAATATCACGTAGAATGGAGAAGACATGAAGGAGCTTAATCAGTGGGGCCGAGGTAAGAATTGAATAGAATGGAGAAGAAACGAGAGAGATTGGTTGGTGCGGTCGAGATAAGCTTTATTTTTTCTTCTTTTTTTCTTTGATGGCAACTAAGTACAACGATTATGCCAGTGTCAAGTAAAATTTGTTAACATCAAATATCTTGAAATAAAATTAGTCAACCAAAACCTTCTATGGACTTTTTCAATCAACTATGACAAAAAGTAAGTAAGACTTATACTACTTAATTGAACTATATTGTATACGCCACCACAATTAAACTGATAAAAATAAAAGATTATGAAAATGAAATAAAAACACAACGTCACTGATGTAAGTTGACAGGAAAAATTCCTTTATTTTATATTTTTTTTAATAACGATACATCGCAATTTGCCGACTTTGATAACTTGTTCGATTTGACAGATTTAATGTCTTTTTTTCAATATACGGATAAGAATCAAACGAGTAAGTGTGTTAGTCTATGGAAAGCAATCAACGCCGACCATAGACATTAAAACGTTGGTGATGTTTGAGAAATGCGTATGTTTTTTTAAGGTGTCAACGCTTTGTGTTTTCGGAAATCTGGCTGAAGGGGATTTTACGGGATAGGGGGGCAAACGGGCAGCCGCTGTTAGCAACCAATCAACGCTCCATTGCCACGTTGAATGGCGATGGGTTTCCGTTGGACAAGGAACGAACCGAAGCGTGGGTCAAACGTTTTACTTCGCAGGCGTATTATAATTTAGCATCTATGCACTTGCGACGGTGCGTGAAATGATACAAATATGGCAAGGAAACGGAAGAATGAGTGTAAAGAAACGAACGGTGCTATCTATTAGCGCGCGCCTACATTTGGGCGTTATTTGGATTCGGTGTACGGATTTGGAGACGCTTGTAAACATTGTTACGCAAGAAGTGACGTTTTCTAACGGTTCTCTTTCACAAACAGAACTTGTGTGTTACAAGATTATTTTTTTCAGAAGCGTTGACGATCTTTGAGAAATGTGTAGGTTACTTTTTGAAGGTTTCAGCGACGTGTTGGTTCTTTAATTCAATAACAACCTATTTTAATAAAAAGCTATTCATTATTAATTTCTGTGATTCTATATCTCTTCCGTTTTCCGTACATTCCTTTTTTGATAGATCATCGTGTGGTCATCAACACGAGGTTATAAAAATGAAATAAAAACTCAACGTCACTGATGTAACTTGGCGGGAAAAGTCCCTGCTGTATTTTTGACAACTAAAATATAAAAATGTCATTAAACGGATAGTCAACTTTTTGACAATTAAATTTAAATTTTTTAAGATTTATAAAGTACAAATTCAAAAGAGTTGATGTTGCCAATTATGAGTTTTTTAATGAGTCTTCTCGCTAGTAGATTCATATTTGTGCATTAGATAAATGTTTGTGATATTTGCACTGTTAAGTCAATAGCACGGACAGTCAACGACTTTGTTCCCGCTATAAACAGCGTCCGCATATGGAGCGCAATGAGTGACAAGCCTGTACATTTAATACCAAAATGGCAATCCGGGAGTCACTGATCACGCCTGTGCCCGCGCTCGGTAAAAACTGGACGCTGCCGGCTTTTCCGGATTTAAAATGTAACAACGCTCGTACTCACGCTCTTGAGTATCGCGGGACGTAATTTGATATATGAATTATTTATGTGAATTTATATTTTTGGTAGTTAAAATAAATTTGCACTTTTCCCGCCTATTTAAATCAGTTATGTGTCTTTATTTCATAATCTTATTTTATTATCAGATATAATGTTAAATTTTGATAGCGTATTATAAAATATAATTCGATAAAGACGTATAATGGGAGTGATATGAAATAAATGCGTGTATAGTGTATTTTTAACTTGACTACAAAATCTATGCAAGTTTTCGTAGACGGCCACCATTTTATCAAGACGTAACTTTATTTTTTGTATTATAGGAAGGCAAACGAGTAGGCGTGCCAAGCTAACTAGTACATTTTAAGATACTTGATACTGGCATTACAGTTATAATTCTCATTAAAGAAAAAATTACGAAATAACAAATAAACTTATAATTAATAATTTTAGATTTTTATTACAATACATTATAAAGTCAATATATGAAAATGGAGACAAAAAATCCTTGGAATTAATAAACTTCGTTTCTATAACGGGACAAGATTCTTTATAAACTGATGTTATTTACGGTATATAATGTATATGTACTCTATTTATGCTATACTTGTTATAAATTGTGTATATATTTTCTAATTATATAGACGATAAATTAAAAAAAAATATATCTACTTAAATATAAAAATATAACTTTAATTAAATAAACTTTCTGAAAAAAAACATTATGAATGCTAGCAAATTAATTTCTATTGATTATCATATCATCCATAAATAATGGAACAGCTGTCTTCGATTTATGAGGTTGTCTCGAAACACGAATGCCGCGCGCTAATTCAGTAAAATATTCGCATTTTAAATTTACTGTCAAATATATTACAAGAACCAATATCCACGATCCACCAAATGATTTGAAAGTTAAGGTTTAAAAAATACAAAATATCATATATAACGGGATTATTTCATTAAACAGAATACAAATACAGTGGACCCGCGGAAATCCGACACGCCTATCACCGTTGATCACTATCATCATCATCATCAAGGCATTACAGCCGCGTGTGGGTGTTATATCGCGCATTACATCGCGGTGTCAAGATCGTGTTGATGTGGCGTATATGTACTAGATCGAATAAAATCAATTTGCATCCTGAAAACAACTTTTCATAGTGCCCCATACAGACAGATCAGAAGATTATACATACTATATCATCATCATCAAGGCATTACAGCCGCAGGTGGGCCTTAGCTTGGTCCAGTAATTTTTCCAGTCGGATCTTCGTTTAGCTTTTACTCTCTAGCCCCTCACACCGATTGTCCTTAAGTCGTCCTCGATTCCATCTAGCCATCTGAGCTTAGGCCTTCCGCGGCTTCTACGTCCATCTGGTTTACCATCGAGTAGACGTTTGGGTACTCTAGCATCGTCCATCCGTACCACGTGCCCAGCCTAACGAAGGCGTCCAATCTTAATGGTTTCGATGACGTTCGGTTCATTGTACAGCTCATATAGCTTGTGGTTGTAAAGAGTACGCCATCGCTCATTTTCCAACACAGGACCAAAGGTGCCTTAAAATTGTTGATTGTACAATACATAAAAAAATTCGGCAAATCTTAACTAATATAATATATGATTGGACAGGGTGTAACTTGTACGCACCACCGTTATTATTTTTTTAAATTAATTAGCACTGATGATATTATTTATGTATTAAAATATTAGCTCTCCCTTGTGATGTTAATTTACTTAATTCCACATTCATATTGTTATTTATACATAATTAAATACTTTCTTTACTTAACTTTCTTAACTCTTATTTAAAAAAATCCGGACTGAAATCTGAAAAATTTGGTGATTCGACATCACCATGCAAAACGTTTGTCGGATCACCGTCAAAATTGGCACAGTGGACCTGTCACTATACCAATTTTTCGACCCCAATATAAGCATTCCGCCATTTGTCGCAAACTGCAAGCCAAAGTATAAGGAGCAAGCGTTTCACCTGATGAAAAGTAGTCAACAACACTCACAGGTTTGAACTACGTTATAGAAGCGATGCCGACCTTTGAGAAATGTAAGCCTATACAGCTTTTTGAAAGTTCTATCGAAATAAATTTAAGTTTCAATTTAAAAGAAATTGTTTGGACATATTTTTGTCTGATAGCTAATGTCAGAATAAAACCATTCGAATAGCTTGTGGGCTTATATTATTTAAATGGAAAGTTCTGGAGGAGGCCTATACCCGAAGAGGGGCCTTAATCAAAGTAATATTAGTTATAATTTTTTCAAAAATATTTAGTATAACTTTTTTTAAGAATATAAAGGCTTATTATTATATTATTCAAATAATATAATCATGTTTAATTAAGTTTAAAATTTACGAGGCATTGACACGGACCACGTGTGTTCATTGAAAAAGCGCGCGAATGTCGTTTATTTGGAAACAAACAATTTTAAGACCTATGTGCAAAACATTTAAATCGCAATTCAGTTTTATTAAGTTCAAGTTCTTTGCGTGGCATTACAATATGGATCGTGAGAAATTATGTGTCGCATTCAATTTCAGACTTCACTGTAACGGAATAAGGCTGTCATTGGTTCGTTGTTAAATAAAATACCTGTTTCATGACCGGCAATGACCTCATGAAAAAGCGAGGGAAATCTTTATGATATTACGTTATCAATATTATTCAGATTTCAATCTTACTCGTTGAACTGAAAGGTTATTTTAGATTGATGTTGCTCCGTATCAGAGTCATGTGTACACAGATTATGTAATGGTTATTTATTAAGAACTTGTTTATAAAAATGCAGTTTTTAACGTTATATTAGAATTTTTTGAAATGACGTTTTAGATTTATTGCACATATTATATGATAACCGTTAGTAATTAACTGAGTATCGACTGTTTGAAAAATATTGTTGAAAAATATACATGCGGTGTTGTCGCCATAGCCTAAAATTATTGAGTGCAGGTTTTTTATCTGTATATGTTAAAGACGTGTTTCTTTTTTCTTTTGAGCAATAACGATTTCCTTCGTGGCACCGACCACAAATTGATAATGCAGATGAAATAAATTGTTAATTTAGCAGTATATTCGTTAACAAGTTACGATTTGATTTAGTCATTAATGCATTAATTTTTTTTTAAATTTCAGTTCAATTGAAAAGTTCACTAATTTGCAATAAAAAAATCGTAGGCATTTATTAGGACGGCTGACAGAAGTGAAAACTTAAAACTGTATTTTGAAATTTCAAACTAATTATAATATTATATAACTGATATAAAGTAAATAAGTATTAATAATAAATAAATAAATAATAAAAATAATACAAATAAAAAGTTTTATCATAGCTAGTACAGCCTTTTTTAAAGGATAAACTATCGAAATGTAAGACATTTAAGACGGCGTTTTGATTGATTATAGACAATATATTTGTTTTTTTTTTATTTTTTTTATTACTTACGTTTCACCTATATTTATGTATGTATTTATGCGTGTGTTTGTGTGTGTATGTATGTATGTATATACTTATATATTTGATTACGGCTATTATCTTTGTTTATTAATAATTTTTTTCTTGCTTTTCTATCATCATAACGATTATCGTTCACGTTTCACGTATCACAAAACTACATCAAATTATCTTTTTAACATTGTGTCCATCCTACGGTTGTCTGGAAGAAATCGCTATTAGCGATAAGACCGCCATTTGTATATAAATATTACAATCAATAACTGTATAACTTTATTTTAGGTGTACAATAAAGAATATATATATTTATCCATCTATCTATCTATCTATGTATAATATATAGAAAGTATTATGTATATAATGTTGATGCGTGCGCGCTTGAAGGTAAATAGAAAGCGAATGACAGTGGATGGTTACCATCATGGCGATCAGCTGTGGCCCAACTCGTTTGCTTGGTAAAAAGGGCAAAAAAATGCGGCGCGCCTCCGTCCGTGCTGTGTCCTTGGAAGGCATTCCAAGGATCGTCTTTTTTCCTTACAAAGTGACTAACTCCTATACATGTACCACAGTTGGCGGGCACAGGATTAAAAATCAAGTGCGAATGACATTTTTTTACATTCCAATACTTTTGCTATGAATATGTACTTATGTACATACTAGCCTTTGCCCGCGGCTTCGCTCGCGTGGAATTTGGTCTGCCACATTAAGTTTCGTGACAGATCATTTTAAATAAATAAATATATATATTTTTTTAATTTATGGTTCACAATTTTGGTCATAGTGGCTTCCACATAAAAGGTATATGCTGTCGCGGACTTTTATTTAGAACTATTCAAGACAAAGCATACGCCAAGATAGCTCTCAGAGGCCAGATTTTTTTCCGACTTAATTGACATGTATTTGTAATGTATGTATTTGTATTTGTAATGTAATGTATTTATTTATTACAAATTGTAGCCTATATGTTATTCCAATGTATAACCTATATTACTGTAAAGTTTCATGCAAATCCGTCCAATAGTTTTTTCGTAAAAGTGTAACAAACATACATACTCACAAACTTTCGCATTTATAATATTAGTATGATTTTATAGCACGGCTTATACAAAAAGGAAACATGCAATATGTGGACATGGCACTCACTAAAAAAAAAACAAAAATCAACTAGATTATATTTTAATCAACAGTAATAAAAAATTCAAGACGCTGCAACGAAATCCCCATCAGCTTGAAGATCAAGCGTCACAAGTGGAGCTGGATTGGCTACGCCTTCCTCTTGAAGCCCAATAGTAGCCCTAAGCAAGCCCTGGATTGGAACCTCCAAGACAAAAGGAAGCGGGTAGCATCGGAATGACCTGGAGCGAAATAAAGCGCGTAGATCAAGATAGAACGCGAATGTGGAGCACTGTGGACGCCCTCTACCACACACGGGGGACATGAGAACATAAGAAAGTCAAAGAAAAATTCACAAATATTGAAATTATTTATAAACTAAACTATTCACATCGATCATCGATTAATTAGAAGCACATTCCAACTTCCAAAAACAAAGGAAAGTGAAGCCAAATACAACCACAAAAGTATAACTCTTAAAACAAACTAACTTTGTTGAAACAATCGAAGTATTACAAGATATCTGTCAAAAGAACAAGTCATGTTAAACTTGACAAGAAAGGTCCTGAGTTCGAAATGTGTAGTGGAGTGAGGCAGTCAGTTTTTTTTTTTTACTTGTATCTGATTTGTTTTCGCGGATCTTAGCACAAGAAAATAACACTTTTCATATTTTTTCAAATAAATTTTATAAAAATGCCAACATTGGTTCTGTAACGTGACTGTCGGGATCTGTAACGTACTCTACTGCGTTATTCCGGTCAAATGTCATCCACTCATTCACTTCCTTGTATTCAATTATAGTTTGATGAGCAAAGATGTGTATGGATTACATATTCCCTATCTGAACTATGAATAACGGATTCCAATCCCGAATCTGGCGAAATATTTGTATGTAATATATTTTTCTGAGTGTGAATGCCTGTCAAACAAGAATGGGATGCTTAGATGGTTTGGGCACATAGAGAGGATGGATGAAAGTCGACTGTACGTTGCGGATGTAGATGGAAGGGTCGATGGGGGAAGACCAAGGAGCACATACCTTGAGTAAATTGCCGAAGTTCTTAAAAAAGGCCAGGTCAAAACTACTGTTGTGATACATTAATAAATGTTTTATTTTCATTTTATTTCATTTTTCAACTGACGTCTTAAATATAGACATGTCACCCGTTCGGCACATATATAAAAATGTAATTTGAAAAGTGCAAAATATAATAAAGTATTAATATGAATAAGATATAATTGTCAATGAAATGGAAGAATAAATTAATATAATTCTGAAGAATTTTATTGAAGATAAAAACCCCTTAAAGATCCAGGGTGTCGCCGTGAGAAGTACGGCGGGCACGCCACAGTACCTTTAACCGGCGAGCTTGTATGAAGAGAGTGATGCAGATCTGTGGTCTGTCAGAGATCTGTGGTCTCTGCCTACCCCTAGAGGAAACAAGGGTGATAATATGTATGTATAAAACGTCAATCAGTGTTATCCATTACAACCCAGGTTGGGGCCTATATCTTTAAAGAGTCTCAGTCGTATTAAGAGCAGTTATACTCATAGTCGAATTCTTATTTTGTTTATGGCGTATCATTGTTTATCTCACTCTATTATAACCATTTCTGGGCATTTATAGTTGAATCAGCTTGTACAGTGCCAACATTACGACTTGAAATAAATATTTGACTCCATCCGGTATACGCACGCAAATTCATTCAATGTATCTTCAAGGGTAACTTGTTAATAAAATGTAGACAGAGGTCAAAATACTTTGGTACTGGCATATTTTTTGTCGCGGGAACGAATGTCTTGAAAAAAAAATAAAAGCAATATTTTAATTTCTTTTTCTTTCTTTTTTAAGAAGTTTTCGGGACTTTTCCTACCGACTTACACGTTAAGTTCAATTTCATTTTCCTTTTAAAATTTTAGAATTAAGAGTCAAACATATTTTTGTTTATATTTTTCATAAATATATTTCAAAATTATAAATAATTTATTGAGAAAGGAATTCAATAGTTTTTTTTATTTTTAAAATTGAAATTCTCTGTGTTTGTATAGGGGATCGCAGAGTTAGGTTATGTGTCGAATAATCAGTAATCATGCATTTACTATTTTCTGTTTATACATCTTGCTTTTACTTCACCCATATGGTTACAACAAGATGGCGCTACGCCTCACACTGCCAGAGAAATCATGGAGTTTCTTCGTGATCTTCCATCCTCTGGCCAACCAGGTCGCTAGATCTCACCCCTGTGGACTTTTTTCTGTGGACCTCGAAAGTAAAGCTATTAAATAAACCCGACAACCATTTCAGCACTAAAAGAAATATCATCCGCGAGGCTAACGGTATCCTGACGTCACTAATTCAGCGAGTGGCACAGAATACTGTGGCTAGATTCCAGGAGTGTGCCCGACGCGACGACCTCCGCTCACCTGACGAAACGCGGTAGCTAAGCTACCACTCAGACGCCGGTTTTCTGCGGGAGCGTGGTGCTTCCCCGGGCGAGCCGGCCCATTCATGCTACATACAAATAATATGCCATTCTTGGCAAAGTATTCGTCTGTGGCGTGGCTCAGTCACTATTATGAGTATAAAGAGACATTGATCACCCTTAATGTTCTTACTTACATAAAATATAGGTAGTATTCGATTTAATGTAAAACAAAACACCCATGGAATCCTTCCATACAGTCCAACTATTGTTATACCTACCTGCACGCCTTAAAGGTCGCATTGAAAAAACCATTCGGTTTCCTACACTCCTTGTTCCCAGAAAACGAAACAAAATAAAGAAATGCGGCGCATTTTAAGTCACAAACCTGTTTCACAATAATAATACCGATTGAAAAAAAGACATGCTTGAAAAAAAAAACTGCTTCGGTCAGCTGATTTGCCGGCCTGAGGCGCCCCTGTACTACGATTCTTGATGTATTTAATATCGTTTAAATGTCGCTATTTATGTCTGAAGTTTACTCCTAAAATCTCTATATGCTTTATATATGGCTTTAATTTTACACTGTAAGTATTGATAAATGCATCAAAATCAAATCAAATCAAAAAAGGTTGTTTATATACATGCCATGCCAACATTTTTTATAAGAAAAAGGCATGTATTTGTCGTATATATATTGAATATTATTACTGAAACTAATAAATGCTTCATGCTTTTCCGTTCTTAATGAATTTTAGAATTTTTAAAATCTACAATTAGTAAAACTAGAATTTGCAAAGTGTGTTTCAACGGTGTTTCATAGTACAGCAACTGGTATGACGTGTTTCACTGTCACAGCTGATTCCCGCCAAATCCGGTGTCTGGATGACAGTAAGCAATAGAAATTACAATAAATACTTACATAAAATTATGCATTGTATGTTAAACCTTCTTGTTGAGATGACAATTGTCGAGTTTATTGTGTACAAACACCACGTTTTCAAATAGGATGCATACTCTCACGTTGTGAACAGCTGATTTTGGCGGTAAAACGTGTCCGCCATTTTGGCGAGGCCGGCCTGTTCCGAAACAGGTCGGTTGCTACGGCTGTTTTGATTATAATACATTTTATTATGCTTTGGTGGGCTTATCTACAAATCACAATATCGAATGTCGCATTGTTTTATTCCGTTCGACAATTTAAAATTAATTATCCCAGTATGTATTATATATTACTAATATGCTTTATTACAGTATAAAAATGCTTTTATTCTGTTTTTTCTTTTATTTAATTCTTTAAATACTTTTATTTTTTTTTTGGGACAGGAGGGCAAACGAGCAAGTGTGTCGTTTTTATGTCTCTACTTTTATGGCTGTCTAATATTTTTTATAAATTTGAAAAGCGATTTATATCAAAATATAGTAATAGTGTTTTTTTTAATATAACACATTTTTTAATCCATCATTTGATTGATCAGCAATTGAATTATTTCGATGTATCTTTCTCGGCAAGGTTGTAGGAAGATACATACAGTTCTTTTAACTAGAAATGTTTCAATTTGAAACATATCAAAAATATCCATTAAAATTAATAGCATTGCTTAAATCCCGCTATACATAACAAAGTTATGGGTCAACATAAAAATTAGGAAATAAAACGCCACAATTTGATTCCTTGAGTCATACTATAACAGACAAAATGAAATGGATGAAATACTATATATAATATTGAATCTCTTCTTCGAAAGTGATGACTTCATCCTTAAACCATTGAGGTCGTAATTTCATGTCACAAAGTTATATATACTTTAATAAAATCAACAGAAATATATTGCGACCTATAATATATATAGTTACAGTATTTTTTTATCTTCGTATCCATTTTATACTTTTTATAATCCCGAAAGAATCAAATAGAAGAGCAGTCCTTTCTAAAGATGTAATATTCCTCAGAAATCAATATTTCATGGGATTTAGTTAATGGCTGCAAAACAAGTGCTCAGTGAAAAAAGTCAGGTAGGTATAACGCCCTTGCGGCGAATTGGTGGGATATGAATACAGCATCCTGATACCTCGACATTAACAGATTACTCTAACAAAACGTTATTTATATATTAATCTTATGAAAAATGGGATATTTATTTGCATATTTTTATATAGCCACGTTTACTTTTCTATCTTATAAAGTTCTATCATAAGATGTAAAGTAAAGACACTGCAAAGGATATAAAAAGAATTCAATATATTTTATGAAGAAGAGAAGAAAAATATCATAAAATTTTTTTTTTTTGGTTTTTTTAAATTCTTTCAGCTTTATATTAACCGTCACGTCGGGCACACTTTTGGAATCTTGCCACAGTATTCTGTGCCACTCGCTGAAGTAGTGAAGTAGGGATCCCGCTATACTCGCGGAATCTTTCTTTTAGTGCTCAGATGGTCATAGGTCATAGACCAGGAGATTTCGTCGATTTATTAAATTGCTAGGGTAGAAATCATGAAAAACCTCCACGATCTCTCTAACAGTGTGAGGCATGCCGCCATCTTGTTAAAAGCATGTGCACGAAATGAAGGAAAACTTTTCTCTCAATATTGGCAGAAAATAATTAGTAAGCATGCGTTAACTGATTATAAAGTAGCTTTGTCAACGGAGACCCAGTACAAATAATGTAATTTTTTTTTCTTACAACTTTCTAACTTAATGGTTCTAAGACCCAATATCTCAGCCACTGATAATGTGTTGTAACATTTCTCGACAATTGTTATAACCCATAAAATAACTATATATCTAAGCGATGTTGCCTAATTGATTTATTTTGATACTATTGGACTTTTGACGTGAACCATTTGTTATAACACAGGCAATTTTATCTGGAGAGGTTAACTAGAATATGTATCGCTGGGACTTTTCCCGCCAACTTACATAGTTGTGTTTTTATTTAATTTTCATAATCTTATATTATTATCAGTTATAGTGTTTAAATGCAAAATCCACTCCATATCATCATATGATATAAATTTTGAAATTTTCTGAAACCAATTTACATTTTAATTATCTTAAATTGAATTAAAAATATAGTCAGACTCGTCACGCCCAATTAGTGTGTGTGTGCGTGTGCGTGTGCGCGTGTGTGTGTGTGTGCGTGCATGTGTGTGTGTGTGTGAGTAGTGCTTGAGTGTGTTTTGTGTGAGAACTAAGAGAGTATATTTAATAATAATTATTGTCAGAGAGAATTTTTACAACGGTATTTTTAAACGTGGCTTTAGAGTGGTATGAAATAAATCTAAGGCTTTAAGTAACTTATTATAGGAATAATGTGTATAGGGAATAACTGAGTATTACGTAAAGTTAGTAACGGTAATGTAAAATGAAATATATAAATAATATATCATTGATGTAGTAGATCAGTATGACGTATCATTGATGTAGTTTCACATCATAAAAACGATATATTCCCAATAATTAGTCAATGTGTTGATATAAATTTCACTAGCGTATAAATCACATATTAGTTTCAGTAATATAAGGATCATTTGTTTTAAAATACTCTCTCAATCGATTTTGATATAGGGATGCGGAATTTCTGCAGAAAATACTTTTTTAAAAAAGAAAGAAGATGTACACTCCTTCAAACTTTATATGTTCACAAAATCCCATAAAAGAGCATATTGGCTTTACAACTCCTAACTCCATTATTATATTTCAAAGGAAAAACATCTGAGATAACATTGTAATACAATTGTCTCCAACTTTTGAGCCTAACCTAAAAATACAAGAACAGTTAGTCTTTTGGGAAAAAAAGTGGATGAACATTATAATAAATATCAGGTATTGTCTTTTCTTCTTCGATGATTTATCAAAGAAGATGTAAAGAAAGAAGTCGGGACAGGGAAAAGTGGATGAAACAAGGGGAGGCCTATGTCAAAGGACAACCTGACAAAAAACTGGCTGCTGATGGCACTGTTAATTCTATAAAGTTATATTTTCTTAAAGTTATAGTTTTATTGTCTTTTCTAAATAAGTAAATATATATTTATAAACGTACGTTTGAAGTAATTTTTTACACTGATACTTCGATCGCAATCAAGTCGTGAAAGTTGTTTTTAATTAAAACCTTCCTATTTGGCCTGTCAAAAAATACTTTTAATATTTGGAATAAGGACAAACTATAATTTTCTCATTCATACAATAGAAAGTAAATTATTTGTTTCACTTTTTATAAGAAATACAAAACAGTAGAGTTTTACGCGCAAAGTTCTTTGATTATAAACACAGTGCAAAAACAGCTTAATTGTAAATGGGAATAAAACTTAAATATTATTTGGATGTACTTAAATAATATCAAGAAACAAATAATTAAGAAATTGTATCTTGGTAGTACTTTTAAAATTCTTAACTATACTTATGAGTTAAAAAAAAACATCGTTCTATATTATGTCGAATGGTTGCATAATATTACTCCTTGTTTTCAGTCAGTCATCCTGCCGGCAGCATACATCCACATGGATAAGAATCGCTGACATTGAATGACGTAATACGAAATAAAAGACCTGTAGACTTCAAGTTGTCTCTTTCTTACGGAACTTTTATTAAATTCGTATTAAAATAATCAGCCTTATGGAACTTATTATTAAAATGCTTTAAAATGTTTAAAGATAACTTATATCATTTTATGTAAATCACTAATGTTATTTTTTGTATAGAGTATACGTATATTAACTACTAGTATATTTATATAAATAACATTTTTTTCTTTTTTTTTAAATGGCAATTAGCTATAATTATTATGCCAGTGTCAAGTAAAATTATAACAATCTTGAAATGTAAATGCAGCCTGTTACGACGGGTAGTCTTCTACCAAAACTTGCATGGAATTTTGGAATCTTGTCAGTGTGACAATGTCGCGAAGTGTGAAAATGTCGCGATAAACGCATTTACTTCCTTTCACTGCACTTATCGGCTCTAATCTAACAATATCGTAAAATATGCTACCAGTATTAAACACGTTTCGTTGCCAGTAACAAAAATGTCTCAGAAACAAGTTGTTAGGGATATGACACATTATTTAAATTATAATGAATGCAATACGTAGTTTTATTTAAATATACTAATTTAGTTCATTCAGATTAAGTGATTTTTTGTTGAAAATTAAATAATTTCTATAATGAGAATTTACTAATGTTTTATTAAGTTGAGTCATAAATTTGATTTCAGTTTTATTCTTTTTGTCTTGATATAAGTCAAGAAAATAATAATTCATTGATTTATTGTGAATCGTATTTGTAATATTTGTTATTTTAGATGAGGGTTTCATTTCCTTAAAATATACTTTTAATATTGAATCAGTGAGAATATTATTAAATTCATTTTGATACTTTTTTTTTATTTTCTCGCTTTGCAAAAGATTTTATCAAATTACTTTTTTTACTGTATTGTGTTTTATTTATTGTTCTATCTAATGGATTTCTTTCATGAACTTTCAACAGTTTTTTTCATATCAAAGAAAAATATAAATATATATAAAAAATTTCTTATTGCTCGAATGTTGTTCTTAGACCATTGGTTTTGAGGAACAGTTTCAATTGACATTTCTTGTTGCATAGACAATCTTTCTATCTTTTGGTTACTGTACTCTCTGTTAGGAAGAAATTTATGTATAGAATGTCATGAAAATCAATTAATATTATAATATATAGTAGTCGAATTTAAATGCTATAAAATTACTCTTGATTTAGATTACAACTTTAATGCGCCATACGACATAATGGATAGAGATCTGTGGTCTCTGCCAACCCCTATGGAAGATAGGCGTATCGATATGTTTGTATGTATGTCCTCTCTATGGACTTTTTCAGTCGACTTATAAAGTCATAAATCTAGTCTATATTAAAGTCAAGTGAAATATACATATATATATATATATATATATATATATATATATATATATATATATATATATATATATATATATATATATATATATATATACATATATATAAGAATAAGATATAAGAAATATAAGAATAATATATATAAGAATCAAGAATTTACTGTTCTCTATCCGGTTCGTCAAAGCTGGATATAATTTCCAAAATTCTACTTTTTGGATGATCTTATATAGATTCTATATAAGATCATGAAACCAGTAGAATTTTGTATGTGAATGTATATAGTGATATATAAACTGTGAACATACATAGATTCGTGAGAAACATCCCTCATATTTGTCGTTCCGCGTAGTTTATTTTCGCGAGGTTCTCTTGCGAAATGTAAGCGAACCACTAATTGAACAGCCACGCGCGAACCGGATGCCGCATTCAACGTCCACAATGGTGAGCAAATAAAGGGATTCTGTGGAAACGGATACTTCGGTGTGCGCGGATAGATAAGTGCCTTCGCCATGGATAACGGGAATTCCCACGAGAGATGTTTCCATTGTAACATTAAACAGTATTTAACTTAATGGGAAGATGCATTTATAATTTCCTTAATATTATTTTTCAGTATAATAAATTTAATTTTATTTATTTAGTATATTACCTGTCGTAAAGGAACATGCGGCTGAATGCGTGGAATAAGTGATCACCATCGTCCATAGACATTCGCTAGCGATGGTTGCATCACAGATGCGTGACGGACTTTTGCGAACACACATGCTCGACTCTAGAATGCTCTTATGAATTCCCCTAATGGGAACACCGCAGGTGGTAAATGGTTCCACAGTTTGTGGTAGAAAACAACTGAATCTCTATTATTTTTACAGCCCATAAATTTCCTACTGTTGAGCAAAGGATCTCCTAATTACTGGAGGACTATTCCTCATTACAGACATTAACTCACCAGGCTAGTCCAATGTGGATCGATGGGGTACCCAGAATCGTTTAAGCCAAGCATACATATATTTATCTCTATAAGGGAATGTAATTAGTGACCATTTAGTCTGAAAGTGATATCTTTATCTCAAAATAGCACGGATAATTTCGCCAATGTCACGTAAAAAGAAGAAGACACGAAGAAGATTTATCGTTGCGATTGAGGTAAGAATGGAATAGAATGGAGAAGACACGAAGGAGATCAATCGATACGATCGAGATTACAGGATATCTATAAGCCAATTAGATTGACATTTCTTATACTTTATTTGTCAAACGTCAGCCTGTTAGTAATGATCTACTAGTGTTTCGGTATTCAAAAAAAACATATTTCGTTTTCTAAACTAAAAAGAAACGGATAAAGAAACATTTTTTATTTCTTTTATTACAGTTACAAGGCTTTATAGATACATAAGTATTACTTTATAGAAATAATATAAAATAGGTGTCTATGGGTGGCAGTAATCAGTTCACACCAGGTGACCGCATGTTCGTTTGCTAGCACAGATAAAAAATATTTTTATAGAAATTTTCAGTTATTTAAGAAATTTTTACAGATGATAGCCATTTGATACAGAGGAACATTAAACGAAAGACTGTTCTCTATATAAGTACAGTTCAAACGGACGTATATACAAACAGCACATCCGATGAATTGTACAAATATAAATCAGTTAGCAGAATTGTGTTTCTCACACTACGCTGTAATTGTGCATTTAGCCAAAGTATTGGCGGTGAACTGACAAATAAAGATGTCTGCAGGCTGTACTTGTTATGGATCCACTAATTAAAAAAATACCATACGATAAAAACAAGTCTTTAAAAATACATAGTAAGCAGTATTTTAACATTTTTTTAGAATATAAAATATATTTATATTACATACATAAATAGATAATTAGTTATTATAATTAAACTTAGTCTAAAACACAACCCCCTTTCCTAAGTCATTGTCTATTATTTTACCATAGACAAGTAACGAATAAGGCCCTATATATAGTTTTGAAGATATACAAATTGTATAATGGTAGTTGAGAAAACGGCCCAAGCAGATGAAATGGAAGACAAATATTATGCCTATTCAAATATCTAAGAATGGGACTGGCCAATTATACTAAAAAGTATCTATTTTATTTGACTGCACTTGTTTCGCGATTAATCAATTATGTAATAAAAAAACACCAGCAAAATTACACTGGGATAATAATGTGACTTTATTAAAGTAAGGTTGTATTATATTGCTTGTTGCCACTTTTTCTTTTAAGTGTTTGCACGGTAAATTGCTTGTCACTTTTGTGTTTCCGTGCGAAGACTGTTTTCCGTATTTACTTAAAAGTTGTATGTGCTCAAAATGGACAACACTAGTTCTACCATTCATATTTATTATATAGAAACCATTCCTCTGTGCTGATGTTGATAATACAGTGATTTTAAAGTACTATTAGCAATTGAGACTAGTTTCTGACTAATCGGTTTTTAGTTTTTTTTTAAGTTTCCTTTACGTTGTTATTTCGAGTCGTAGTAGGGATGAATGTAATAAAGAATATAGCTTCTGTTCATATAACTCCTCGCACTGCTAAGAATTTAATTTCAATTTAAAAGAAACTGTTGAGTTAATTAGGCTAAGCATGGTTACTTGATGGCCAAATTAACTGTAATCCGATTACTAATAAAATACTTACTGTGAGATCATATATGATTTTTCTTACTTTAACACTTGAAATGCACTAAAATGTAAAATGATTTAGTTATTTTTTTGTATAATTTATACCGTTAGCAAATCAAATGTATATAATTAAATGGTATTATATCATTTAGATATAATATATTTATAACTTGTAAATGTTATACTTAACTATTTGTTATAATTTATAAAAAAAAAATATTTTTTCACTAGTAGCAACACAGATTCATTGATACTGTTTCTCAATTTTTTGTGCTGTGTTGGTATTGACACACCTTGATTGAAATCCATCAATTTCTAGTATTTGTGTTATTTTGCTTGTGTTATTTATCTAAAATCCAGGGAGTAATTGCAATTGAGGTTGGATTTTAAGTGGCCAATTATTTTTGTGCGAGTTAAGTGAAGAATATTAAGAACAATAAGGTAAAACTTGCGTCTATACTTGTCAATAATATATACTACTACTAGTTTTAAGAGTTAACATGGCATGTTTATCGTCAAATTGAAAAAGTATTTTTTATTATAGACGGATTATTATAGTTAAAATTTTGTTTATTTTTGTTAGGTCATACAAAGAGAAAAATTCATTATATGTAGGATACTTTTAATTTGTTAGGTCTTGTTATATTGTGGATGTTTTAATTATAAAGAGACGATGGAAAAATTTTATTAATTGTTGGATCTTATTGTGTGACTCATACTTTCACTTATCTAAAACACTCATTGATTGGGGTCTAAGAAAACATGTTTAGTGCTACCATGTCAATGTTCCTTTATGTATTTTATGATTTTAAAATGATTTCGAAACATGTTTATTTATTATATTCTTATGGTTATGTATTTATTGAACAAATACCAAAGAAAATTTTATTTATTTGAGATGTATCTATTAGCAGATCAATTTTCCAATAATGGACTGTATAAAACATCTATTGAAACAACCTACTTTACTACTATTTATTTCTAGTTAACTTATTTTACATGTTGTATATGGAAATCTATCCCAATAGTGTTAATTCCTTTGTATAGTTATTGAGAATTTTAATATGGCTTTATTTTTTATCGATACTTTGTCAAGAATGGCATATTATTTGTCAGTAGCGTGAATAGGCTGGCTCACCCATGGAAGTACCACACTCCCGCAGGAAACCAGCATCTGAGTGGAAGCTTAAGTACTGCACTTCGTCTGATGAGTGGTTGAGTTCAGGAGGCCCAACCTCCCTCTCCCCTTTTCATAATGACACTTTCCCTAAAGGCCAGCAATGCTTCTGCGCTGCCTATGGCACTGCAGATATCTATGGGCGGCGTAGATTGCTTTCCATCGGATGACACACCTGCTCGTATGCCTTCCTATTCCATAAAAAACGTTCCCAATGTTGTAGGTGTGATAACTTACCAGGCCACAGTGATCTGTTACTGTGTCAGATCAAACTTATTTTATTTCTATGAAAGAAATAAACATTTTAAATAAAGCATTAACTTTGCTCATATTACTATTTTAGCTAGATAACATGTCAAAATTAAAATATTAAATAATGGAACATTGACAGCTATGGCAACTATGGTGGACCCGTATGGTACAACGGGGCAGCTCACCCTCAAATGGGACCCAAAGAACCTTGAGATACGCACTACATCAGTGGAGAGAACACTGGAGCCTCTGGTACTACAGGTGACGACCCTTGTCAACAGCAAGGATAAGACTGCTAAGAAGAAACGACGTAAGTTAAAACATTAAACAATGGTTTTAGTATTTTTTTTAATAACTGTCACTTTGTTTTTGTTTATTTGTAACACAGATTATAAAATTTATTAATACTCAACTCTAACATATCTTCTTCTTTTCGTGTCAGTGGTTCCTATATTTTTCCGGCCTAGTAACTCACCACTGCAATGGCAGCAGCATTCGCTTCAATAAGATCTCGGTATCTGCAATTGTTAGGGCACAGTGAGCTGTCGAGCAGATGCTCTATAGACTGACTTACAACTACTGGATAGCCTCATTTGCACATGTTATGTCTGCAATATGGTGGCCCACCTGTGTACGGAGTCTGTTAAGAGATCTCTATTTAGGCCATTACAGATCATAGCCAGGCAGAAGTAATAAAAATAATAGTTATAGTACTAATATATTATACATATCTGAGTTATATGTAAGCAAAAGACTGGCTGTTTTTTGAATAAAACATGAGGCATGCTGGACAGGTAGTTTGATGATGGTAAATAGTTGAATAGGCTGGAAAAACTGCAGTAGCTTCTTTAGTTTTCATATAGCTTCTGGGAGGGTTCACTCGCTCACCTATAAAATTGGTGCCTATTAGGCTTTTGGGTATTAATTCGGGCTAGCTTTGATTTTTGATTATATGACTATCAGTTGTTAATTAGGGTTTGCATCTTTCACATCTGTATGTTTGTTATAATTTTTTTTTTATGGTTAAGTTTGGAATCAAATTTCATTTTTCAAGCTGGCAAGTCAAAAAGAGCGAGTGCTTTGGTGGCAACTGTGGAACGGGCGACGGAGATCTTCATTGAACGCGGTCAGACCATCGCATATGAGAACCCGGAGATAACCCAGGAGATGTTGGCTGCTGTTGAGGAAGTCAGGAAGGCCGGTGAGATTATATGACTTTTCTTTTTCACAGGCCACATATGTCCCACTGTTGAGCACGGGCCTCTCCATTTCTGGAGCAAGGATGTTGACTTGTTTTAGTAGAATATATTGGTATTTTAAATAATTAATAATATAAAAATAAATTGAATAAATAATAACCGTATATAACTGTATATGACAGACTTATAGCGTTAGCAAAAATGTCTGTGACTTGAATGATGAATGACAATCGTTTTGTCAAATCTTCTTCTGATTCTCTGACTAGCTAAGGTTGGCAGCTAATTCAGCACAAATCTTTTCTCCTTCCGCGAGTTGCAGTAGTTCTGGAGCATTCGCCATTCCGGTTTGTCAAATAACGTAACAAATATAGATGTAAAATTTGAGAAAGGGATGTTTAGATGGGCACATACAGAAGATGGATGAAATACGACTGGTAAAATAAATTACATTACGGATGTGGATGGAAGGGTCTTTAGGCCAAAGAAGACTAAGAAAAACATACCTTGACTAAATTGTCGTAGTTTTTAGGAAAGGCCATGTCAAGAGTACCCTTAAACGGCTAGCTTGCATAAGAGAGTGATGAGTGTGGATGAAGCAAGGAACTTTCCTTGACACACTTGTGCCGGGATCATAGCAGATGCAGATCTGTGGTCTCTGCCAACCTCTACGGGAAACCGGCGTGACGATATGTATGTAAATATAGCCTATGCAGTGACAGTTTACTGAATCATGTTCGTCAGGTGCGGCTATGTCTCTGGCAGCCCGCGAGTTCTCGGAAGAGCCTTGCGCGTCTGCGGTGCGCGGGGCCATGGTGCGGGCCGCCAGGGCTCTCCTGTCCGCAGTCACCAGGCTGCTGATCCTCGCCGACATGGTGGACGTACACCTGCTGTTGGCTAAACTGCGGGCGGTAAGTACACTTTTGTATGAAGTCTCTAGAAAGGAAAGTGTCGATCAGTCAATGAATACATCTGCATCATCAGCCATATTCCGAAAAGAATGTTTCGGAACAATACGATATGTTGCCTCCTGGCAATCAATGACCTTCATAACAGGTTGGGGAAGAAGTTTCCTCGCATTTTATATAAAAACTTAAGACATTGTTTTTTGACATGGCAATATGACATTGACAAGTTTATTCACATCACACATAATTTTAATATATTTACGCCATATTGTTCGATGATTTTGTGTCATCTTGTGACATGATACCGTTGCTGTAGAAATTTTGGGACTTTTAATCAGAAAATCTTTCTTCGACCAGTGTGTCCTACCTGCAAACTCCAGCAGAGAGTGAACGGCTAGATGGTTCGACGATCTGTGCAGGGCGGTTGGCAGAAACTGGATGCGTGTAGCCGAAGATCGGGCTAGGTGACGCTTCATGGGGGAGGCCTATGTCCAGCAGTGGTCTTCAGAGAAACGTTACAAGTAGTTTTGGCAGTCTTCTCTTTTATTGTAATCTAACACTACATATAGAATTCTAAAAGCCTGCAACGCATTTGGGACGCTGCGGATGTCTATGGCCGCCGCGGCTCGTTTGCCTGCTCTGCTAATAAAAAAAATAAAGAGTACTGTTCTCTAATAAAAAAAGTGTGTGTGAAAAGAGCCAGCTACAGTTGTTTCCATACCATACCAACACAATAGACAAGTACGGTTCCATTATCAGGTGGAGTCGGACCTGGACAAGCTGAAGTGTGCGTCGTCTCAATCGGAGTTGGCGGAGTCGGCGCGCCAGCTAAACCGGTCGGCCGCTGAGTTAGCTGCACAGGCGGCTCGCAGGCAGCACGAGCTCAAGGAGCCGAGGGTGAAAGATGAGCTAGCGGCAGCCCGCGCCGTGCTGAAGAAGCACTCCACCATGTTGCTCACCGCCTCTAAGGTCAGCTGGAAGTACTTCACTAAAAACTCATACATGACACGGTTCATTGTTAGTGGCCCTCATTTCCAATTCACAATGAACATGCTTTGTTGTTAGTTTCCCTCAATTCTAACTCACACAACAGACACGCTTCGTCGTTAGTTACCCTCATTTCTAACTCACACAACAGACATGCTTCGTTGTTAGTTGGTCTCATTTCTAACTCACACAACAGACATGTTTCGTCGTTAGTTGCCCTCATTTCTAACTCACACAACAGACACGCTTCGTTGTTAGTTGCCCTCATTTCTAACTCACACAACAGACACGCTTCGTTGTTAGTTGGTCTCATTTCTAACTCACACAACAGACACGCTTCGTTGTTAGTTGCCCTCATTTCTAACTCACACAACAGACACTCTTCGTTGTTAGTTGGTCTCATTTCTAAGTCACACAACAGACACGCTTCGTTGTTAGTTGCCCTCATTTCTAACTCACACAACAGACACGCTTCGTTGTTAGTTGCCCTCATTTCTAACTCACACAACAGACACGCTTCGTTGTTAGTTGGTCTCATTTCTAACTCACACAACAGACACGCTTCGTTGTTAGTTGCCCTCATTTCTAACTCACACAACAGACACGCTTCGTTGTTAGTTGCTCTCATTTCTAACTCACACAACAGACACGCTTCGTTGTTAGTTGGTCTCATTTCTAACTCACACAACAGACACGCTTCGTTGTTAGTTGGTCTCATTTCTAACTCACACAACAGACACGCTTCGTTGTTAGTTGGTCTCATTTCTAACTCACACAACAGACACGCTTCGTTGTTAGTTGGTCTCATTTCTAACTCACACAACAGACACGCTTCGTTGTTAGTTGCTCTCATTTCTAACTCACACAACAGACACGCTTCGTTGTTAGTTGCTCTCATTTCTAAATCACACACAAGACACGCTTCGTTGTTAGTTGGTCTCATTTCTAACTCACACAACAGACACGCTTCGTTGTTAGTTGGTCTCATTTCTAACTCACACAACAGACACGCTTCGTTGTTAGTTGGTCTCATTTCTAACTCACACAACAGACACGCTTCGTTGTTAGTTGGTCTCATTTCTAACTCACACAACAGACACGCTTCGTTGTTAGTTGCTCTCATTTCTAACTCACACAACAGACACGCTTCGTTGTTAGTTGCTCTCATTTCTAACTCACACAACAGACACGCTTCGTTGTTAGTTGCTCTCATTTCTAAATCACACACAAGACACGCTTCGTTGTTAGTTGTCCTCATTTCCTTAGATCTGTATCCGTAAATTGGTGATTGGGTTTCAGATCTGATCTCAGAAGCAACTTTTCCTATTTGACTTTTATGCTTCTATACGATTGCCATTAGAGCCTTGATCAGTAAAGTTTAAATTCTCGTTACTTTTAATGTTGATTGTATTGTTAAAATTGTACCTTGAATGAACAAGTTATCTATCTATATCTTACCTCATGTGTATTCGTCTACCCAGGTGTATGTGCGTCACCCGGAGCTGGCCGCAGCGAAGGCCAACCGTGACTTTGTACTCCGCGCCGTCTGTTCCGCCGTGGACACCATCTCTGCAGTCGCACAAGGACGGCCGTTACCAGCGGGTGGTGAGCTCCTAACAAATACATTCACGACTTGACGATCTTCATTTTGTGGCAAACTTACCACTTTCGCTGAAAATGGACCCCAATTACAGCAACTCGTTGCCATACAGTTATTGATTGAAATATTTGTATACAAATGGCGGTCTTATCGCTAATAGCGCATTCAAGCTACAGACAAATAGTATATCACTCGACAAAGTCTTAGTCTGCAGCGTGGCTCGATCATTTCGAACCCCTATAAATGGATGTACATTTTAAATTAATCTTAACTAACATTTTAATTAATACTATACATCACGATTGCTATAACTTGAGTGAGACATTTTTTATGGGGTAGGAAGGCAAACGAGCAGGCGTGTCACCTGATGGAAAGCAACCAACGCCGCACATTGACATACGCGGCGCCGTAGGCGTTGCGGAAGCGTAGTCGACCTTTAAAAAAGTCTCATTATGGTAGTGGGAGTGGGAGCGGGAGGGCGAGGAGGGTGTTAGGCCTCCGGAACTCAGCCGCTCACCGGACGAAGCGCGGTAGCCAAGCTACCACTCAGACTCGGCCGACCCGTTCATGCTACAGACAAATAATATGCCATTCTTGACAAAGTATTCGTCTGCAGCGTGGCTCTATCACTATCAATATAATTAAAAATAAATAAATTTATTTATTAAATAAATTTGTTATTTTCAGGTTCTAATCGACCTCCGATCGAAGGGCCCGGGGAGTTGGCTCAAGCGCTGGACGACTTTGATGTAAGTTTGTGATTGGTGTCCATGGCAGAATTTTATTTTCAACCACAACAACTCCATTCGAACAAGGAATGTTCGACCTATATCACAATATAAATACGGTCGAATATTCTCTGTTTAAAAGTAGTAGTTAACGTTGAAATTCTGCCAGCGGGAACTCTACACGTGTTATATATTATTGAATGTATATTATGTATGTATAGGAGCGAAACGGCTATCCGTTGGTCGCTTCTCGCCCTCGTGGGAATCAGGACGTGACGGGTGACGAACCACGTCGCCGTCATTTTTTAACAATATTTAATAGCTATATTAAGATTGGTCTTAGTGAATCCCACGAGCCGCAAGGGAGGATGGAGGTCAGCCTCAGCAGAGACCCCAATGAGGTAAGGAACTATAGCGACTAACGGAGGGTCGTTTCCCTACGATGAATGTGAAAGGAAGGATGGATGGAAAGATGGATGGGTGTGGAGGAAGCAGGGTAGGTGTGCCGGGATGGTAGCGGATGGATCTGTGGTCTCTGCCTACCCCTACGGGAGACAGGCGTGACGATATGTATGTATGTATTATGTGTTATAAATACCAGACTCAATGATTACCAGAAATAGAAATTGGTATTTTCATAGTGTAGCTTCTCTGGACTTTTTTTATTAATTAACTCACAAATTGAACGATGGATTTATAAAGATGTGGCATTGATCAAGTAATCTCTCCTCAAAAATTACCCATTACCCACCAAACACCATGCAGGTCACATGATTTAAAGTAATCACCCATCGCTGTCACTTATGGAAATTTGTATTAACGAAGGCACTGCAAATGCATTGCTAACCTTAGGGTTGTTTATGACTATCAAACTCATCGGAGTGCTCAAGACATCAATGAATTGTGTTACAGGAGCGGATGGTGATGGAGCCTCTGGCGTACTCTGAGCTCCGTACGCGGCCCTCGCTCGAAGAGAGACTAGAGTCCATCATTTCGGGCGCAGCACTCATGGCCGATAGCTCATGTACCAGGTGTGTTTCCTTATCTTTTCTCAGCTATATAGCCAATCTTTTAGCTTCATGCGTGCCGTGGGAGGCGAAACATAGATAGCAAACGACGTTTTGAGAAGGAGAAAATAACCATCAAAGAGAGATAGAGAAAGAAACAGCAGCAATATCTATAGGCAAGGTTCGTCCTTAGGCTTTGTACGTCGTGAGTTCGTGTTCTTCTTGATGTAGACCATGTGAAGACAGCGTATGGCCGGTTTGTTCGCAGGGACGAGCGGCGCGAGCGCATCGTGGCGGAGTGCAACGCGGTGCGGCAGGCGCTGCAGGAGCTGCTGCACGAGTACATGACCAATGTGAGTCCACCACACCACACTACCACCTACCAAACAATAACTCACCACCCACAGGATTTCTTTTGACGGGATTTCTACCTACCACGCCATCTTTTGACGGCATTTCTACCTACCACGCCATGTTTGACGGCATTTCTACCTACCACGTCATCTTTTGACGGCATTTTTACCTACCACGCCATCTCTTGACGGCATTTCTACCTACCAAGCCATCTGTTGACGGCATTTCTACCTACCACGGCATCTCTTGACGGCATTTCTACCTACCACACCATCTTTTGACGGCATTTTTACCTACCACGCCATCTCTTGACGGCATTTCTACCTATCACGCCATCTATGTATGTTCATCACGTTGTGTGTGTGCGGTCCGGCAGGCGGGCAAGGCGGAGCAATCGGAGGGGCTGGAGCGCGCCATAGAGCACATGTGCCGCAAGACCAGGGACCTGCGCCGCCAGCTGCGCAAGGCCGTCGTCGACCACGTCTCCGACAGGTGACCGTTCTTTATCTTGATAAGTCTCCAATACTAACATTTACCACGTTCGCTGCGTATCACCCGTTATGAGCACGAAGCGGACTATAAAAGCCAGGTCTCACTCATGCGGAGCAAGTATCCTTGCCATTATAACGAGTTCGTCAGAGACAAACTTTTTTTTTAGGAAATATGGTGGCGATGCCAATATATAATAAATATAGATAGAAGTAATTGATATGGGTTTTAATGGCGATGAAAAACGTAACATACTTGGAATACTGTTCTCACCTCTGGGCCGGGGCTCCCCAGTATCAACTTCTTCCACTTGACCGCATACGAAGTCGTGCGATCCGCATCCTCGATGACCAAGATCTCACCGATCGGCGTGATTCTCTAGCTCGACTAGACGAGTCAAACGAGTGCTGGAGTGGAGACCGCGTCTCGGTAAATATATTGTGGGACGCCCCCCCCCTCCCGGCTAGATGGTGCGACGATCTGCGCAGGGCGGCTGGCAGAAACTGGATGCGTGAAGCCGAAGATCGGACTAGGTGGCGCTTCTTGGGGGAGGTCTATGTCCAGCAGTGGACCGCCACAAGTAGTTGATTGGTTGATCAGTGATAATGAATGTATATATATATATATATATATATATATATATATATATATATATATATATATATATATATATATATATATATATATATATATATATATATATATATATATATATATATATATATATATATATATATATATATATATATATATATATATATATATATATATATATATATATATATATATATATATATATATATATATATATATATATATATATATATATATATATATATATATATATATATTTATAATTGTGCAGTTTCCTGGAGACCAACGTTCCACTGTTGGTTCTGATGGAGGCGGCCCGCAACGGCAACGAAAAGGAGGTGGAAGAGTACGCCGTGGTGTTCACCGAACACGCCAACAAGCTGGTGGAGGTGTGAATCTCGTTATCATTTTTTATCATCCCCACTATTCACCGTATTCTATTTCCCCTCCTCTTGGCGACGACCTCTCTTGGCGAAATGGATGAAGGACAGGACATACCTGGACCAAATTGCCAAAGTTTTTAGGAAAACTAATTTTGTTTTGCCTACACTTAGTTAAATGTATATTTTTATGCGTAGATAGATGTGTTTCTTTTTATATTTTCTTTTGCTTGTTAATGTGTTTATCTTTAATTATTTCTTTGCTTGTTTATTATTTTTTAAATAATATACGCGAAGAAATAAATAAAAATAATTTTTATTTTATTCTTTCTGTGAATAATTATTTTGATCATCCTCGTATTTCTGACCTTACCATACATGTAAACACATGTAAAACGTATTGTTCATAATTTTGTTTTATTTTAATTTTCTTTAATTCATAAGAAGACTGCAATTTCGTTAGTGTTTCTTAAAAAGTTCAAAAATATGTATATTTATTATTAATAATTCATCTTTAACAAATATTTTTATTATTTATAATTCATCTTTAACAATTATTTTTATTATTAATTATTCATCTTTAACAATTATTTTTATTATTAATAATTCATATTTAACAATTATTTTTATTATTAATAATTCATCTTTAACAATTATTTTTATTATTATATTAATAATTCATCTTTAACAATTATTTCTATTATTAATAATTCATCTTTAACAATTATTTTTATTATTAATAATTCATCTTTAACAATTATATTATTAATAATTCATCTTTAACAATTATATTATTAATACTTCATCTGTAACAATTATTTCTATTATCAATAATTCATATTTAACAATTTTTTTATTGATAATTCATATTTAACAAATATTTTATTATTAATAATTCATCTTTAACAATTATTTTTATTATTAATAATTCACCTTTAACAATTATTTTTATTATGAATAATTCATCTTTAACAATTATTTTTATTATGAATAATTCATCTTTAACAATTATTTTTATTATGAATAAATCATCTTTAACAATTATTTTTATTATTAATAATTCACCTTTAACAATTATTTTTATTATGAATAATTCATCTTTAACAATTATTTTTATTATGAATAATTCATCTTTAACAATTATTTTTATTATTTATAATTCATCTTTAACAATTATTTTTTATCAATCCGAATATTGTGTCATCCTCTAAGCAATTCGAAAGTGCTGAAGTGGATGGTGGTGTAAATGTGTCTCGTTCGGTTGCAGGTGGCGAACCTCGTCTGTTCGATGTCCAACAACGAGGACGGTGTGAAGATGGTCCGCCACGCCGCCGGGCAGATCGAAGCTCTTTGCCCCCAGGTACAATTCGAACAGCATTATTAGAACGGCGTAGAGCAGTGGTACTCAACCTTTGTTTCATAGGGGCCACCATGTGATACGGTAGCCGTTCGTAGCTACGCAGTTTCGCTTCCACCTTTAGACGGATAAAATTTTTTAGAATAGAAATAGAAAATAGAAAGAAATTTATTTATGGCACATTCTTTTTTTTACAAAAGCTAAAATTAAAACCGTAATAATATAAATATATTATATTATTTATTCACGCCTATCCCCCGCAGGGGTTGGCAAGGACCACAGAGCTCCATCCGCTACGATCCCGGCACACCCTCCCCGCCTCCTCCACACCCATCCATCCTTTCATCCATTCTTCCTCTCACATTAATCGCAACGAAACGTCTTTCCATTAGTCGCTTCTCGCCCTCGTGGGAATCAGGACGTGACGGGTGGCGAACCACGTCGTCGTCATTTTTCAACAAATTTGGTACATTAAAATGTGGCAACGTCTTAGTGAATCTCACGACCCGCAAGGGAGCATGGAGGTCCAGCAGAGCCCCGCATACCGAGGTAAGACACCATAGTACCTGGGGGAGCCTGATCCCGGGACGGTCGGCACGCTTGTGACTAAGCTCGCCCCTAGCTACGCATCCATTGACACGGCAGTACCGTGGATTGGCTGAGGTGAAGGGAAAAGATAGAGAAGAAAGGAAATGCGGATTGGAAGGGTTACCAGACTCGGAATAAATATTTATAAATCCATACATATATTTATTCCGATGCGGGGATCGAACCCGGTACCATTGACTCCGCGAAGCCAATCGGTCGCCATTATAATATACACCGTGACTTTTTAATTAATTGAGAAAACTAAAATTCGCGTTTGTAAAAATATGTATGTCAGTGAGTGACATTCAAATATTATAGCGTTCATACAAAAATATTGTTTTATGGGACTTCAAAGAAATCCTGTAAATGCATCAAATACTTGTACGCCATCTTCGTAGTATTTGTTTACTAGTATGCATAAGACGCATGTATTCATAAGTATGGCAACAGCGCGTGCGAAAGAGAAGAAACGTCCTTTGTCGGCAGGTTGCGCAAATTGTTTTCATTCATAGTTATCCCTTCCGTACGTAAATATTACGCGATCAAATTAGGTTGGTTTGGGTGCAGTTCGTATTGGAATGATAATGATGTCTATTTGAATTAGCAAGATTGTCTGTTGTATAATTTTTGGTGTATATTAAGGACATTTTTAATAAATATTTCATAAAAATAAAAATTTTTTTTTCTTCGCCAAATTTAATTTATATCGACAACTGAATATATTACTTAATTTTCTCGTGTAATTAAAAAGTCACGGTGTATAAATAAATAAACATAGAGAAAATAATTTTAAAATCTAACAAGTGTCATAAAATGGTTCCTACTCAGCATATGCTAGATTCAATCTTGTTCATGTTTATTGTTCTCACGTGCAGGTGATAAACGCGGCCAGAGTGCTGGCGGCTCGTGCGCGGTCTCGCGTGGCCCAAGAGAACGCCGCTGCGTTCGCCCACGCGTGGGAGGCGGGCGTGAGGCTGCTCACAGAGGCAGTGGACGACATCACCACCATCGATGACTTCCTCGCCGTGAGCGGTACGTGGAAAATACATTTATTTTAGAATTTATATTTAATAAAATAACAGAAGAAGATAATTCTTGAAAACAGTTGTTTAAAACAATTATAGTGTGGACCGGCTCGCCCAGGGAAGTACCACACTCCCAGCATCTGAGTGGTAGCTTGTCTACCGCGCTTCGTACGGTGAGCGGTCTGAGTTCCGGAGGCTCAACACCCTCCCCTTTCCACTCTCACTCCCATTCCCACTCCCACTCCCCCTCTGATTCCCACTCCCATAATTTCACTTTCCTTCAAAGTCGGCAACGCTTCCTCACTGCCTATGGCATTGCGGATGTCTATGGGCGGCGTTGGTTGCTTTCCATCAGGTGACACGACTGCTCGTTTGCCTTCCTATGCCATAAAAAAATATTAACGATTGAAAATTTGAACAAGTTATATAAATCTCTACGGATCTATAATCTACTACGATGCGCTTCTCTCGAAACTTTCTTCCACATACTACCACTCTGTGGAACCGGCTACCTTCAGCGGTCTTTCCGAACCGACACGACATTGGAACCTTCAAAAAACAAGCCTACACATACCTAAGAGGCCACACGCTTCCGCGACTCCTGCGGTGTCGCGGTTGTACATGGGCGGCGTTGATTGATTTCGATCAGGCGACACGCTTGCTCGTTTGCCCTCCTATCCCATAAAAAAATATATTTATACACAGGGAGGGTTGGAATAAATAGTAGCAATTTAAAAAATACCTCTGTGTTGACGATAAATATTTATTTACTCCTTTTTGAACAGAGAATCACATCTTGGAGGATGTCAACAAGTGCGTAGTGGCACTGCAGGAGGGAGACCCCGACTCATTGGAGAGGACCGCCGGGGCCATACGGGGGAGGGCGGCCAGGTGAGAAGCTTATTAATGGATCTATTCTATTAATCTATTCTATATTATATAAAGCTGCATTACCACTCACTAATAATGAACCATTATATTTATTTCGTCCAGGGTTTGCTCCGTGGTGACACAGGAGATGGACAACTATGAGCCGTGTATCTACACGAAGCGCGTTCTGGAAGCCGTCACTGTGCTTAGAGATCAAGGTAAGTGCTTTTATATATGACTTTACTTTCCAGGATTATGCTGTCTGAGGACATTATATAAACCAATTTTTTACTAAATATAATAGTAAAGGAAGCTGAGATGTTTAGACGGTTTGGGCACATAAAGAGGATGGATGAAAGATGACTGATGACATAAATTTACGTTGCGGATGTGGATGGAAGGATCGGTAGGGGAAGACCAAGAGAACATCTCTCTCTCTCTCCCTCTCTCTTTCTTTATCCATCTCTCTCTTTCTCTCTCTCCCTCCCTCTCGTTCTCTATCTATCTCTCTTTCTCCCTCTCCCTCTCTTTCTCCCTCTCGTTCTCCCTCTCGTTCTCCCCCTCTCTCTTTCTCTTTCTCTCTTTCTCTCTCTCTCTCCCCCTCTCTCTCTCTCTAGTCGGTACCTCATGTCTGAGGAGCGTGGTCATCATTACTGAGTTCACACTTCTGTCTCCAACGGCATCTCTTCGTCGCCTGGTTAAGTATGTTGTGGAACGTGGCAGCAGATGATTCCTTCATCTGGCCTGTCCGTCGGGTTGGTGATCGGCCTCGTGACTATTTCCCTTCAGAATTACCAACTACTATAGTTTTCTTCAATTTTTCATCGCTTTTTCTCAGTGAGAAAGGAGAACATACTTTGACCAAATTGCTGAACTCCTTAAGAAAAGCCATGTGAAAAACTTTTTAAAAACCGACGAGGTTGTATGAAGAGAGTGTGGATGAAGCAAAGATAGTGTGCCGGGATCGTAGCAGATGGAGGTCTGTGCTCTCTGCCTACTTCTACGGAGTATCTACATTCTTTTTCAAGTGACACGTTTTCTAGATTCACATACGACACAAACATAATCTCTTAATTCCAACGCACCTTTACATTTTCAACTCCTTGGATTTCGAATTTAACCCACTTGCCTAAACCTAACTTGGACAGACGGTCGTCCAAACTTTTACCAATATGTCCATTCAGAGACTACTATGGGTGCAGAATCTACATATCGCATGGTGGAAATCTCGTGCGAGATTGATTTATAATTATTAATAATACATTATTATTCTTTTTTGGTATTTATTGTTGTGGGAATTTCTATTCTTCCAATCTGATTTGATTGAGTAAAGAACATGTTATATTCAAACATTTATTGCTTTAAATTATATGTCATGTATTATTGTCATATATTATCCCAAAATGTCACTTTCCTGGGGCTTTTCACGTCCACTACCAAATATATTTATTATAAATATATTTGTATTATTATTTTTATATATATATATATATATATATATATATATATATATATATATATATATATATATATATATATATATATATATATATATATATATATATATATATATATATTCACGCCTATCCCAGGCAGGGGTTGGCAGAGACCACAGAGCTCCATCCGCTGCCATTCATCGCAGCGAAACGGCTCGTCATTGGTCGCTTTTCTCCCTCGTGAGAATCAGGACGTGACGGGCGGCGAACCGCGTCGCCGTCATTTTCGACAAATTAGGTGTATTGAATTCGCCTTAGTGAATCCCACGAGCCGCAAGGGAGGATGGAGGTCAGCCCCAGCAGAGCCCTGCATGCTCAAGTAAGGCACCATAGTCCCCGGGGGAGCCCGACCCCGGGACGATCGGCACGCTTGCGACTAGGCTCGCCCCTAGCCACGCATCCATTGGCACGGCAGACCGCGGATTGGCGGAGAGGAAGGGAAAGGATAGAGAAGAAAGGAAGGGGCAGGAAAGGAAATGCGGAATGGGGGGGTTACCAGACTCGGAATAAACATTTAAAAATCCATATAAATATTTATTCCGTATATATTTGTATTAAATATATAATATTACAAAACATGACTTATATTGTGTACAGTGTAATACCAGTCTCTTGCAGACTTCATAGAATCAATATTATGTATCACATAGTATTTTACGTAAAGTATTGATTTGGGGAAAAAATGAATTGACATACAGTTCATATTAGTTTAAAAAAGTATCCGCTAAGGTTTTTCAATTTTCCGATAACATGTAGTAAAATTACTATATATTTATGCTTTACCCGACTACGTGGAATTATGAAAGGCGTTCGACAAGTTTATTCATGAAAAATTCTCTATATCGTTCAAGTAACGTCTGATGGGTGATATGTTATTTCTTTAATAATGTTTATTTATACGCTGGATTATGAAACTATGGATTCTTTTTGGTATTTTCTTTTAGTTTCATATAATTTGCTGTGGCCTTCCACAAGGTTCTGTTTTGGGGTCCACATAAGTATATTACACTTATAAATTAATTACTATAAATTATCGTCAAAATTTAATATCTATGTGATGTCCTATCACAGTTATCACAAAACACATCTTAACCACTCTTAAATAATAAGAACATCGTTTATAAACTAAGTAAATTCATGTCTACGAAGTTATCTACAAAAGATATCTGATAGCCACAGACACAAATTTCGCTAAAGTTTCTTGAACGATTCAGTTGCAACAATTTGCGGATGTGTCTTCTTATATTTTTTCTGGTTGTGGTGGATGCTGTCTGATGAACTCCAGGGACTTGAGGATTGCCTCGGGAATGGGAGGTGGAGTTGGCAAGTGAGCGCCCTGAAAAAGCATATCAAAAGTTAGATTTTTTTTATGGATAGTCTTTAAATGTCAGTAAACTGAGGTGATCATGTGCTAGTCACGTTTGTCGGTAAATATACAATTATTGGAGTAGGCGAGTGGTGTAATGGAGACCGCGTCTTGGCAAACGTAGTGTGGGCAAGTCCAGGCGAATGGACCGCCGATCTGCTAATAGCAGTTAGTAAAAAATGCATACATGAAAGCGAGGGTCAAGTTAGATGAAGCTTTCAGTCAAGCAGTGGATTTTTGCAGTCTAATGATGTAATTTATGAAATAAAACGTTGAAATGAAAGGGTGTTTCAGAAGAGTCTTGAAAGCAGACTGAATACGGTGGAAGAGAGAGCATTAAGAAGTATGTGTGGGGTAACTTTGCATGATAGAATAAGGAATGAAGTTATAAAAGGGCGATATGGAGTTAAAGAAAGTTTTATGACAAAAGTTGAGAAAGGGATGCTTAGATGGTTTAGGTACATAGAGAGGATGGATGAAAGATGACTGGTAAAAGAAATTTACGTTGCAGATGTGAATGGAAGGGTGGGTAGGGGAAAAACCAAGGAAAACGTACCTTGACCAAATTTCCGAAGTTTTTAGGAAAAGCCAGGTCAAGATTACCCTTAACCGTCGTGCTTGCATCGTAGCATATGGAGATATGCGGTCTCTGCGTGATGGTGTAAACCGAGTGTTTCAGAAAAATTCTTAACCCACCTGCGGTTGGAATCCATTCTCGTCGGCGACGTACTCCAAACTGATCACTTGACCATCGGGTGCTGTATACCGCGATTCTCCTTGCGCGACCTGGGCTGCGTTCTCCTGAAATTTTACCGGTAGATTACACTTATTTGACTCTTGATTGAAAAACTCGTCCTTGTGCAAAGGCACCATGAACAGTATCTATTATTCTGCGTGTAAGGGCTTCGATTGTCGGCATTCAGTAATACAAAGCGGAGGCAATAGATGAGGCTCAAATCAGATTTAAAGTTTGTTGAAAGGTTTTGTTTAAGAGAATTCTATTTGATTGAACCTTCCAGCTTTTTAGCTCGCTAGAGACAGGGAATTATTCCGAGCTGACTGCCAACCTTCACTAGTAGGAGAGGCACACTAGGGAGAAGGAGAACGATATCGAGGGCAATGTCTTCAAACTCACAGACTGCGGGTTGTTCAGGGCTCCGTGCTCATGCGCCGAGATTCCGTTTTCGGTCTCAATGGTCCACTGGTATTGCCCTTCTAGTCCGACGTCCAATTCTTGCTTCACGATCTTGGCGTCCGCTTCGCCGCCTTTAGCCAAGATGTGGGATACGTCCGCTGACGCGAACGCCACAAGGAGGGTGATGAGGAAGAGTTTCTGTTGGTACAATGTTAGTGTCTGAATTAGTTCGAGATCCATCTGCCGTTTACTTCGAAAACTGTCCCACATTGTCGTTTACATTTATTGTATATAGCTTATACCCCTCTTCAACTTCTTTCAAGCTTTCAAGCAAGTAAGCTATCGTATAACGTCACTAATATAAGTCCTATACTATAGGACTTATATCAGTGACGTTGTGTATTTACTTCATTTTCCACCATTTTGACCATTTCATGACTAACGGGCGGATTTAAAGACCTAAGAAGAGAATAGCTACCTACGCAGATACTAAAAATTCCTTTGGCTGAATGGACGACATACCTATGTCAAAAGAAAATGACAAAAAAATATTAAATCTACTTTTCCCGCCAACTTATATCAATGACGTTGTGTATTTACTTAATTTTCCACCATTTTGACCATTTAATGACTAACAGGCGGATTTAAAGACTTAAGAATAGAATAGCTAGCTATCTATGCAGATACTAAAAATTCCTTTGGCCCAATGGACAACATACCTATGTCAAACGAAAATGACAAAAAAATATATGACATAGGCTTTTCCCGCCAACTTCAACGACGACGCTAACAGTGACGTTGTGTTTTTATTTCACTTTCATAATCTTATGTTATATTGTGTGATTGTGGTGGCGTATTTTACAATATAATTCGATTAGGGCGCACAAGGGGGTATTGTCTTTTAATCTTATGGAAAATAAACTTCCCATTAAGAAACTCAATGTATGTTTTGCCCAGTTAATACTCCTGAGATTTTCAAAAGACATCGACATAACCCTAATACATAAATAAGCTTAAAACATCATCTACGTCATCTTTAAGTAAAGAAAACAATCAAATCTATATTTAAATACGAAATAATTTGGTAAAATTAAAGTTCATACGATGAAGGAGTGCAGAGATGTTAAATAAAAAACAAAAATCGGAAGCAGTCATGAGGACCGCGGACGGAAGTGAAAACTTGAATCTGTATTTTTGAAATTTCAAACTAATTGTAATATTAATGCTGCTATTACTACAGCATGTTGCTGACGCGACTCACAAAACTTTATCCATCCATGAAGCGTCCAACGCACACATATACAATCGGGTATATACAATGTGTAGGCGTGATGCGTGTACGTAGGCAGCTGCGCGCGCATTAACTGTGTTTAAAGTATGTCTATAGCTATACTCGAAGCTATAGATATACCTTAAGCATTAGCATGTTGCTGACGCGAACCTACAGATTTTTTCTCTACACAGAGCCGTGTAACGCGGCTATAGAAGTTTTTACTGCAAAATTGATTTACGGTCGCATATAGACCACAATAGTCGTATAAAAAAAATTGGACACAAAACACTACAGCATTAATCTACTACGTAAATGTTATGATAATGTGTGTGCTAGTATTTTTCGTCTGCGACCGGATTACCTTGAGGAGGTGCGGTCTCGCATTTTTATATTGAATGTCAAATATTATCTTACAATGGTAACTGTTACATCGTTTAATGAATTAACAATTTATTCATGAATATATTTGAATATTTTTATTCACATCGCAGTCACGTTTTTTTTATGGGTTCGGAAGGCAAACGAGCAGGCGTGTCACCTGATGGCAAGCAATCAACGCCGCCCATAGATATCCGCAGCGCCATAGGCAGTACGGAAACGTTGCCGACCTTGCAGAAGTGGCTGACAGAAACACATCCAGTTTCTTACATCGACTTATATTTGTGCTTCACTTAACTACATCTGTTGTACTGTACAGGCACAAAGGAACTCATATCCCGTGTTGGAGCGATACATTATGTTAATGATCTCCAAAAAGTTTACGTAACCGGAAAGTGAAGTTGCTTGTACGACATGAAGTACCGCCACGGGGTGCACTTATGCGAAGATGAGACTGATATTTCACAAGTAACATTGCGACAGCAAATTGGAGATAATACACTGTGTCGGTCGCGGTTTTATTCCATGAGCGGTAGCGGTATTGGTCGTCTACCATTTGTTTTGTTATTCGTTGCAGACCTTTAAATATCTTAAGTGTAGTATTTGTTTGGGAACACCATAGATAGGGTAGACAGTTACACAGTTGCAACGCTTGTGGTGGGAGATTGTGACTGAATTTTACGGTAATCAGGAAATCGGCTGTTCACCCTACGAAGCGGGATCTGAGTGGTAGCTAAGCTACGACTTGTCGGTTTTCTGCGGGAGTGTGGTACTTCCCCAGGTGAGCTGGCCCATTCATGCTACAGACAAATATTATGCCATTCTTGACAAAGTATTCGTGTGCAGCGTGGCTCTACTATTAGAAAACGTAGCACAAGCACTATAAGCCTAGCACACACACTGTTAGCTAAATTGGAGTTGTTAACAAGAATTCTTTAATATTAAAAATATCGCTAGTCTTCTTTTATTAAAAATAAATTTGACATTTGGAGTAAATTTAAGTCGTAACATTCCCGCTGCGTCTATCACTATGTGCGTGGCCTTAGCGTCTACAAAGTTCGCGAAAAATATCACGGTGGTGTCCCACGCTATTTACGATCCCAGCGGCTTGCAATGCCGTCTGTAACCACACATTAACCGACGTAAAGTTATTTACATAAGATAACTCCTCGCTATTGTATAACATTACTTACGCCTAAACAAAGGATCATTTTGAAGTAATGTTCGTCAGAGTGTGGTTCCTATTTACACACACACACACATATAGATGCAAAAAAGCGAAAACATAGTGAAATTTGCAGTATTTTTAAGGTGATAACGTTCCCGCTACGTCTAGCACTATACGTGCAGCGTTAGCATCTATAGGGTTCGCCGAGAATGTCACGGCGGCGAACCACGCTATGTAAAATCTCCGCGGCCTGTAAAACCGACTGTTCCTATGGTTTAACCGACATAATGTTATTTAGATGAGATTATTAATGGAGTCAGGCATTAACTCTCAACTCTATACCTGAAGATGCCTCGTGTTGGGGCGAAGCACGTGTCGTTTACAAGATGGAAAAGTGATAATGTGTGTTTGGCGTTGTGTATAGTGGTTGGCGGGTGGAGAGTTGATGGCCGATTTTCGGTAAGTTTTTGGTTTAAGTTCCAAATAAATCCACTTAACCCAACGGAAAGACACACATTGTTCATTTTCTGTTATTGTTTTGCTTGTCGCGGATCTTAGCTAAGTAAAACTTTTGACTGTCCATATAGATGAGATTACTTCTCCCCATTAGTTACGTCAACACAAAGGGTCATTTCAAAGTTATTTCGCGAGATAGTTGTTTCTATCTACACATAAAATTATGGTACTGTGTTTGTTCGTAAAACATATACATACATTTAAAAAAAAACATTAGATTTTAATCGCTTTATAAATAAAAAAAAATTTTTTTCACGTTTTATGTAATAATATATCGACGCAAAAGAGCCAAAACAACTTATGGTTTCTGAAATCGTATCTGATCACTTTAAAACAGTCAGTTTCAACGCTATACGTAATTTTCTCAAAATTTTATTATATACCAAATTTTGTCAGTATTTTTTTTTCAAATTTATGCAAAAAATTTTTTTATTTTCGCTTTTTTGTGTCGATATGCAAACATATTATTACGTAACACATATATGAAAAAAAAAATTTTCTTTTTATAAAACGATTTAAACCTCATTTTCATTGAAATCTCAAAATCCAGAAACCGATGATTTTAAATTGATAGAGTTGACATGTCTTTGAACTATTCGAATGTATTAATAGCTATTTGCTCTTTTTTTTATAATTTATTTTATATATTTAAAGGCCAATTTAATGCTGACAAACACAATAATAACACGTGAAATACAATAGGGAGGAAATTCTCAAGTTCTCAAATTTCGTTTAAAGTATAACCTAACGTTTTAAGTATAACATTCTTCATACTATTCGTGTAAGCGTAAACGAAAGCGCAGACAATTTTTTTTTTTTTAAAATAAGCCCTCAAAAAAGTTTAGTTCAAACGATCCGACACTGTTCACAACACTAACTCACCATTTTAAATTATCGCGATGTCTCGGCGAAAGTTCGCGGCTGACTGTACCACGCAGTGTGCACTCAGCTTTATATAGGTTCACGAGACGCGATCTGAGGTCATACGCTCGCATCGATTGTTGTAATAATTCACCTCTATACACGTCGAAGTCTCACTCGCCGCTAGTGTTAACGGATTAGGGTATAGCGCGGATGACTTCTAGTTGCGAGGAAAGAAGCCGATAGGTGGATTCTGTTGATCTTCAGCGCTTAGGAAGCGAGTTGAGCTTTCTTGTCGCCTACTACTAAAACCTAACATTGTTACTGAAAGACGAGTGATAAAAGTACGTAAACGTAATTTACGTTGCGTATGTGGATGGAAGGGTACGTAGGGGAAGGCCAAGGAAAACATACCTTGATCGAATTACGAAAATCTAATTTTAAGTATGCAGTCAGGAACTTGTTCTTTTGGACGCGGTGAATTTAGTACATGACTTTGTGTTTTTTAATTCCATTGTACTGTACGTGTATTTATGTGTATGTGTATATGAGTATGAGTAGTTATATATATGGATGTATTTGTATGTACGAGTGTGTCAGTATGAATGTCGTCACTGTGGTCCGCGATCTGACCACGTTGGTTCTCGCTGAAAACCAGCGCCGGGTGTTCCAATAGTGCGCCCGGCATATGCTGAGCAAGAACCACTTTATGACACTCGTTAGATTAAAATTATTTTCTTTTTGTTTTGTGTTTTTATTTGTATATAGAATATTATTAAGGATTTAATTTTGGTAATTGTAAAAAAAATGGTGTCATAAATAAAGTTTTTCTATTTCTATTTCTATTTGAATTGCCGAAGGCTTTTAAGTAAGGCCAGGTCAGGAGTACCGTTATACGGCGAACTTGTATGAGGAGAGTGATGAGTGTGGATGAAGCAAAGAATGTGTGCTGAGATCGTAGCAGATGGATATATGTGGTCTCTGCGTACCTCTACGGGAAACAGGCGTGACGATATGTATGTAACATTGTGAATAGTAGTGAGTTCATGTATCGAATGCCACAACCACAATACACTTTTGGTCGTTGGACTGGCGAATTAAGAAGCATTATTAATGGAGTCAGGCGTTACTTTGCGGAAATCCATCACTATATGGACAGTCAAAAGTTTTACTTAGCCAAGATCCGCGACAAGCAAAACAATAACAGGAAATTAATAATGTGTGTTTTTCAGTTGGGTTTTAGTGGATTTATTTGGAACTTAAACCAACCACTATACACAACACCAAACACACATTATCACTTTTCCATCTTGTAAACGACACGTGTTTCGCCCAAACACGAGGCATCTTCAGGTATAGTAGACTCTACGGTAGACTTTTCGGTTGTCTACCGTCTGTACTGTCCATATAATTAAGAAGCAAGTAAAGATACCTGAAGCATAAGGACGCAATACTTCGATTAGGACGTCCTGCCATATTCACTATGGAGACTATCGGTGAGTCTATTAGTTAGGAAGGCAAACGAGCAGGCGTGTCACATGATGGAAAGCAATCAACGCCCCGCATAGACATCCGCAGTGCTATAGACATTTTAGAAATGTCGTTAGCCTTTAAGAAAAATCTACGCTTGTTTATTGAAGGTTCCAATGTGGAGGTAGAAGGTTCCAATGTGGAGGTAGCTGGTTCCACAGGGTCGTGGTGCGTGGAAAGATTGCCACTGACGCTCACATCTGACACTAATCTTACATTATTATTTTTCGGTCTTTTTGTTCTACTGAAATTCGGTACATTTTTAAATAACGTTTCAGGAGGATTTTGAGGCGTTATTCGTGCTATTTTGTTCTATATTTTTCTTATATATTTAAGTACCGGACGATTGGTGCAAAGCCGTTTTAGTACCGTTGTATAAAGGAATAGGGTCGCAGCAAGATTATAAAAATTACCGGGGCATCAGCCTACTAAGTGTCGTCGGAAAACTGTATGCAAAAGTGTTGATTGAACGTGCAATGAAAGAGACGGAAAGCAGGATATGGAATGTGCGAGCAGGGTTTAGAAAGGGGATGGGATGTAGGGATCAGGTGTTTTCCTTAAGGTGCATAACTGAGATGTGTCTGGCGAAAAACCAGAAGGTATTCTACGCCTTCATAGACTTGGAAAAGGCCTACGATAGAGTGATAAGGAATGAACTGTGGGCGGCACTATCCACGTTTGGGGTGGGTAGGAAGATGATTCATGCGCTGAAGTCTCTCTACGGGAAGTCCAGTGCGTGTATCAGAATAAACGGGGCTTACACAGACTGGTTTGATATCTATAAAGGTGTTAGACAGGGATGTGTAGCGTCACCGTGGCTTTTCAACCTTTTCATGGATAGTTGCCTGACAGACCTGAAAGAGAGTCAGTGTGGCTTAAGAATGAATGGAGTACTCATCAAATGCCTCTTATATGCTGACGATCAGGTGCTGCTAGCTTCGTCGGATAAAGAGTTGCAGGAGATGATGAACATAATGCATGGAGCGTTAGAAAGGAAAGGAATGAAAATGAATGTTAGTAAGACGAAAGTGATGGTTTGTGAAAGGGAGGACACTTCAACGCAGTGTGTGGTGCTGATTGCAGGAGAAAAAGTTGAGCAAGTGAATGAGTTTATATATTTGGGGTCACTGTTTACAAGAGATGGAAAATGTGAAGGAGACATTGAAAGACGAGTGAAAGTTGGTAATCAGGTTAACGGAGCCCTGCACTCCTTTATGAAAAGTCAGAATGTGTCTAAAACGGCCCGACTGGCGGTTCATTGGGGGGTGCTTGTTTCGACGCTAATGTGAAAGGTAGTGAAAGTTAGGTTTGGCAGAAGAAGCTTGAAAGCAGACTGAATGCCGTGGAAATGAGAGCATTAAGAAGTTTGTGTGGTGTAACCTGGAATGAAGATATAAGAGAGCAATATGGAGTAAAAGAAGGTGTTGTGACAAAAGTAGAAAAAGGGATGCTTAGATGGTTTGGACATATAGAGAGGATGGATGAAAGACGACTGGCAAAAGAAATTTACCTTGCGAATGTGGATGGAAGGGCCGGAAGAGGAAGACCACGAAAAACGTACCTGGACCAAATTGCTGAACTTTTTAAGAAAGGCCAGGTCAAGAGTACCCTCAACCGGCGGGCTTGCATGAGGAGGATAATGAGTGTGGAGGAAGCAAGGGAAGTATGCCGAGATCGTAGCAGATGGAGATCTGTGGTCTGGCTGCCTACCCTTACGGGAGACAGGCGTGACGATACGTATGTATCTATGTATATTTAATATTATATAAAGCTGAATTACTACTACAAATAAAAATGGGTAACTTATATAAAAGAAAAATAGATGCTGCTGATCGACGCTCTAATAAGCCGTGCGAGGTTTCGTTAGTATTGTTATTTTATTTTATTTTTTTATTTATTTAATTGATAGAAACTATAATGTTATATTGTAATACATATGAGCCCAATAAACCTTATCGGTTATTCCTTTCCATTTCAATGTCTATTGAAAAAAAAACAAATTATATCCCAAACAATCGAATTATGATGCTTTACGTAACCAAAGTAATGTATACTTGATCCGACCCTACCTCTTTTCGCCTCGGGCGTGAAGATGCCCCCGCGTAATTTGCGTGACTTTTTGCGTTGTGACACCTTATCAATTTGATCAGCAGCCAATTGCAAAATTACGAACGATTTTTTTTATGAGATAGCAAGGCAAACGAGCAGGCGTGTCCCGGCGTGTGATGGAAAGCAATCAACGCCGCCCATAGACAACCGCAGCGCCAGTGGCAGTGCGGAAGCGTTGCCGACCTTTAAGGAAGGTGACAATATGAGAGTGGGAGGGGTAGGGTGTTGGGCCTCCGGAACTCGGGCCGCTCACCGTACGTAGAGCGGTAGCTAAGCTACCACTCAGACGCCGGTTTTTTGCGGGAGTGTGGTACTTCCCCGGGCGAGCCGGCCCATGCATGCGACACGCAAATAATGTGCCATTCTTGACAAAGTATTCGTCTGCAGCGTGGCTCTGAAAGTTTGCTTAGGATGCGCTCACAATATAAGGTTGTGCTTCGATTCTATTATCGAACCGTTGACGCGAACGTAGAAACTCCTCTTGCAGGCGTGGCAGCAGCCAGAAATGCAAGTTATTTGAGGAAAAAAAACGGCTAGGAATAATAATGCATTAATCACGTGTTAAACATTGTAAGGAGTTATGCAGCAATGGTGATGTACGAGATGTAAAAAATTGTCATAATTACGCCGCACACCCGACCGTCACCCTTAACGCCGTCAGGTTGTGGCCACTAAAACGGCTACAGTTAAGGCGTAAGCGAAAGCGGGCGGGACAACGCAACCAAATTTCATCACTTATCAATCACACACGCGGTGTTTCAGGT